>NW_024121532.1:532143-626114 GCF_016745375.1 Pimephales promelas
AATAAATAAATACACATTTTTAAGTTTTATAAGCACAAATGCTCGCCTTGCTCTGTTCTGTGATGAGCGTTCGTGACTCTCCTGTTCGAACCCGTTTATCAAAATGAACAAATCTTTTTTCAAGTGCTAGATAAGACGCTTATTCATCGTCTGGAATCGTTTAAAACCCTTTGAAGCTGCACTGAAACTGTCTTTTGGACCTTGAACCGTTTGGACCCCATTGAAGTCCATTATATGGAGAAAAATCCTGGAATGTTTTCATCAAAAACCTTAATTTCTTTTCGACTGAAGAAAGAAAGACATGGACATCTTGGATGACATGGGGGCGAGTAAATTATCAGCAAAAGTTTTTTTTAAAAGTGAACTACTCCGAGCACATGTGCTTTAAGACTGATCAAAGGACCCTGGGTTTGTGGGTAATCGAGCGTGTTTGCATGTGTCCTCTCCAAGCGGCAACATTCTAACATGAAAGATGAAGCCTACCCGGAAGAGCGATAAACTTCAATACATCTCAAATCCACTAGAGGCCGGTCCCAAAAATCCATAGACGTCATGTTATAATATCCGTTTTCACGGCATAAATTCATATGTTTACAGTTTGGTCCCATGGATTTTTATTGTAATCTTCAATATGTTCTGACAACTGAGGGGGGTGAATTTTTTTCTAACTCGTTAGTTAACTTTAGATCATATTTAGATATAAAACGTATGACAAATAAGGGCGGTTAACTTTGATTGACAGCTGATATGTTGACAGCTGCGCCGAGTGAATTTGATGATGTGACACAACACATCATATCACCTCTGTATCCTTTCTGAAACTTTTGTATTTTGTATTTTCCAAGATTTTCCAGTATGGCGCCGCCCATACCCCCCATAAACAGCTTCAAACCCGTTCTTCAGAGAGTCGTCACAGGCGCTTTGTCCATATTTTTTACAGTCTATGGTCCTGGGTGTCTACAAGCACGTCAGACACTCGCCATGACAGGGAAAAGCTCAGGCAAAGACGCAGGTGGAGAGAGAAAGAAAGAAAGTGGAGAAAATCATTTGTCCTCAGGCCGAAACAGTCAACCATTGTCCTCTCACATCCAGCACAATCGCCCCCAAACATCTCAGCAGTCAGACAGTTCATTTGTGTCTATAGAGCAAGTTCGTCAAGGAGCGATTAGCGCTCTCAGTTACAGTCTTCAAAGGAACAAAGAGGATCCTGTCAAAGAGCCATGTTGCAATCAATGGAAACACCCTGATATTCACTCCCTTCCTCTTCTTCACCCCGTCTACCCGTGCTTTATGGGATACTGATCAATATTTCTAGACTGCTTCTGCCAGTTGCATCGAGGAGTGTATCAGGATCTACACCCCGACAGATTCATTATTGACCGATCTGGTGAAGGTGAGGCCTTACATTCACACAAACTCACAACACAGCTTAAGGCAAATAAATAATAAAATAATAATAAATAATAAAAAAGAAAAAATTGTTTAGGACGGGACTTGATTTAGTACTTTAGCATTTCAGAATGGATGGAAAATGGGTAAAAAAAGGGGAAAATCAAGATGAAAATGTATGAAATAATACAAAGAAACATCTTTCGTTAGGAATAAAGATGATTGTATAAAGTAAAACATTATTTATCAGTGCATATTAGATTAATCGCATCCAAAATAAAAGTTTGTGTTTACGTAAGATATGTGTGTGGTGCGTATAATTATTTTGTATATATAAATACACACACATGCATGTATATATTTAACAAATATTTGCATGTATATACTTTATATATATTTATACATAATTAATATTATGTATAAATATAAATATTTGATGTATTAAGAACACATTTTTCTTAAATATATACATTTATTATTTATGTATTATTATTATTTTATGTATTCTTTTTTTTTGTATATCATTTATATATACAAAATAGTTTTACACACCACACACACATATATCATGTAAACACAACCTTTTATTTTGGATGCGATTAATCGGTGCCCATCCCTAGTACATATCTTTTTATCTGATTTATAATAACAATAATAATAATAGTAATAATATAAAAATAATAAAATTAACTTTTTAAATAGCTATATTTCTTGTTTACTAAATTAATAAAACATGACACTATTTTGAAAATTGTATTGTATTGTATTATTGTTTTAATATATTCACACTTGTTCGAGTCTAAATTATGTTTTATTTTTTTTACAGCGAAAGATGTCATCCAAGATGTCCATGTCTTTGTCAATCAAAATGAACAAATCTTTTTCTGAGTCATTTGGTTCATTCAACGAACGCAACGAACGAATTGACTCGGAAAAAGATTCGCTCATTTTGATGAATGAATTCGAACAGGAGAGTCACGAACGTGCATCACAAAACAGAGCAAGGCGACCATTTGAGCTTATAAAACTTAAACTTTGTTATTTATTTATTTATTAAATGAGCGATCGTTTCGCTTGATAAGACCCTTATTCATCGTCTGGAATCGTTTAAAGCCCTTTGAACAGTTTGCACTGAAACTGTCTTACAGTTTGGTTCCCATTGAAGTCCATTATATGGAGAAAATCCTGGAATGTTTTCATCAAAAACCTTAATTTCTTTTCGACTGAAGACAGAAAGACATGGACATATTGGATGACATGGGGGCGAGTAAATTATCAGCGAAAGTTTTTTCAAAAGTGAACTACTCTAATAAACGAGAGGAGATATTATTGAGAAATCTAAACCGGATGGGAAAGGATCACACTCTTTACACCCATTGGCTCGAGTAGGTTCGAGTTTAGCCTGCAACATCTTTACCAAGTCTCTTTTCCTAGTTTACCATGAAATAATACCACTTCAACTGGCATTGCTGGTGCATAGCCATGTTAAAACCAGTTTGAATGTGTCTCAGCTTCCACTGGTCACCAGCTGATCCAGTTTAGCTGGTATAGGCTGTTTTTTTTCTCGAGAGGAAGGAGATTGGGAAGAAATGAAAATAAAAGGAAATGAAGAGGCTTTATTAGAGATCCTCTTCCTGTGCTGCGGATGTTGTGTGGAGCGGATCAAACGGGCCGAAGGACTCTCAGATCCCGGGCCAGTTTTGCCACATGGTCCCGGGCTCCCCGAGGCGTGGGCGGGGCCAAGGAGGAGGGGGGAGGGGCCTGTGGTCTGTAATTCACTCACATAGGTTACAGAGGACAGCTTGGGACCACACAGACTATCTGGATTACCGTCTGAAAGCTACTGGAAAGAAAAATCACAAAGGTCATTTATTTAGTCAACATTGAGAACTTTTTCTCCTTTCTGAAGAGATCTCAATAGCGTCTACAACTGTGCTCATTTTGCCAAGATACCGACATCTGCAATCAAACGATGTCTCCAATTTCTAAATTAACTAAATTAAATAAACATTTCTCATAATCAGAAAATGATCTGACCTGTCTGAAATAAATTAGCTGCACCCTAATGTTCAATAATGTTTAAAGAAATAGCGGGAAAAAAAGTTACAAAAAATATATATATATATAATAAAAGGACTATCGGCTGTAGTATAATGTTCAATACATCAAATTATTTTCCCATAAATTATTCTGTAAAAGTGTGTTTGCAAATCATTTGAGGTTATAGAATATTAAATTCATGGCATTCATAGGTTTTATTGTATTTATCAAAAATAAAATGTGTTAAATTCTGAACATATTTTTGTAAGTTTCAATTAAATTTCAATGTCGTACCAATATCTGTGTATCCAAATGTAAAAAAACAAAAAGTTAATAATAAAAAAAAATAATACTTATAAAATAAATAAATACAAATACTTGAGGGCAAATAAAATAAATTAGCTGCACCCTAATGTTCAATAATGTTTAAAGAAATAGCGGGAAAAAAAGTTACAAAAAAAAAATATATATATAATAAAAGGACCATCGGCTGTAGTATAATGTTCAATACATCAAATTATTTTTCCCATAAGAGGAAAATTATTCTGGAAAAGTGTGTTTGCAAATCATTTGAGGTTATAGAATATTAAATTCATGGCATTCATAGGTTTTATTGTATTTATCAAAAATAAAATGTGTTAAAATTTCTGAACAAATTTTTGTAAGTTTCAATTAAATTTCAATGTCGTACCAATATCTGTGTATCCAAATGTAAAAAAACAAAATGTTAATAATAAAAAAAAATAATACTTGTAAAATAAATAAATACAAATACTTGAGGGCAAATAAAATAAATTAGTCAAATAAATACCCCAAAAACAAGAAGTTTTTAAGGTCCAAAAACCATATCGTATCATGTTAGATGTCCAAAAAACATCCAAACCCGAAGCTCCGCCATGGTACGCCACACTTGTTTTCAGACAGAATTTCTTAAAGTTTTAATGAGTTTTGTTTTAAACATTATTTCCTTTTGTCTTTTCCTGTGCATTCATCAGTTTTTGTAGTAATTAATGTCTTTTGGCACTCCCTTGGTTTACACTGTCACAGCTCAAGTCTTTAAACACAGCAAAACACACTCACACAGAGTTCATGCAAGTCCATTTCTGTGCATCCATGTAAGCATTAGCGCTAAACGGAGCGAGACGCGGTGGCTAGACATGACTATGGCTTTCTTCTGCGGCTAGACGGCGACCAGAGGAGTCTCTGTATCACTGATGCTGTGACTAAACATAGACAACGGTTCACTGCCATCTCCTCTGACTAAGCATAGCTCACACACACACACACACACACACACGGGCGCCTGGACGACTGTGCTGAAACAGGTGATGCTAGCTGTGCCCAGGACGCTAGCCAAGAGCGCTGAGTCACACGGCATAATTACCTCAGCAGACGTGGATCGTGTAGTTTGTGGATCGCATTCTTGCACCACACACACACGTGCTTTAAAAGGACACAGCTATTTGTGCATGTCATTTGTCTGACGAACTGATTTCATTGGAGCAAGAGAAAGACAGGCGTCAGATGTAGATGAGAGAGAACATGTAAATCAAAGATGGAGATGATAACAGTCAAATAGTGTCGAGGAATCTACTGTACGGGCCAAAACAGAAGATGAGGCAGAAACACGAGTATATACTGTATGTAAATAAGATCTGCGTACAATATGTAAATGAACTCTGACTCCAGAGCTAATCTTCTACTCTTCATCTTCGTATACATTACAACACACACATATATATTGTGAATGCAGTCAGATCCCACACAGTGCAGTGTTTGTATCCAGACAGAGCACACAGACAGCATAATGGAGATATCAGAGAGATATCTATATACGTAATGAACTACCCTGGGAGTAGGGCTGTAGTCAACCAAAGAAATCCTTAGGTGACCAAAGTCTTGTCCTGCGCAACGATTAGTCGACTAAAAAAAAAAAAAAAACGTGATGTTTTGATTAAACATTTTTTAAACAATTGTATAAATTGTATAAAACAACAACGAAAAAAAACTATAATAATAATGCAATTCTTTGAAAATTAAGTGATTTTTTAACTGCAAAAAGTGAAGAGCTCTGTCCTAGGTCTATAGTAACAGTCACAATCGCGCACCTGACCACACCGCACGCTGCAAAAAATATAGCTCTGCCACATAATCCCAACAAAAGCTCTCGTTTATACAGGCTTTATATTCTTCTTTACTTTCAAAGCTATGGGTTAACTTTAGTCCTGACGATCAAGGCGTTTTAAAACAACAGACAAAAAACCCAAATAGCCTAAAAAGAATCCTAATAATAGGCTGTAGGAGCGCGTATAGGTTTATTTTCGTTTTGTTGCATTATTTAGGCCATTTTCAAATGCGTCAAGTGTACAAATAAAAACGAAAACATTAAGAGAACACAATCTTTTGAGTCAGCATGATATAGCCGTTAAAAGGCTGCTCACGTCTTTTGCGCGCTCAAGTTCGATTTCAAATGTAGGCGTGCGACTTGCGCGCTCATAATGGAGCAACGCGATCGCCTCCCTCCACAGTCTTGTCTTTGTTTTAAAATGCAGCGAGACAAATGATTTAGATTTCCTGGACATTTTGTCGATTTGTACGTTGCATCATGGTAAATGTCCAGAAACCATAATAACACAATAATAAATTGCCAAAATTACAGTAGCACCATGGACAAAAGCACAATAGCATCATGGTAAATGTCCAAAACCATAGAAGCACCATTGTAAATGTCCAGAAATCATAGTTGTACCATTGTAAATGCCCAAAAACTACGTTGCACCATGGTAAACGTCCAGAAACCATAGTAACAGCATGATAAATGTCCAAAATTCATTGTAGTACCATGGTAAATGTCCAAATAACTACGTTGTACCATGGTAAATGTCCAGAAACCATAGTAACACCATGATAAATGTCCAAAATTACAGTAGCACCATGGACAAAACCACAGTAGCACCATGGTTAATGTCCAAAAACCACAGTAGTACCATGGTAAATGCCCAAAAACTACGTTGCACCATGGTAAACGTCCAGAAACCATAGTAACAGCATGATAAATGTCCAAAATTATAGTAGCACCATGGACAAAACCATAGTAGTACAATGTCACGTGTCCAAAAACCACAGTAGTACCATGGTAAATGTTCAAAACCACAGTAGCACCATGGTAAATGTTCAAAACCACAGTAGTACCATGGTAAATGTCTAAAAAACAAAGTATTACCATGGTACATCTCCAATAATCATAGTAGAACCATGGTAAATGTCCAAAAAACTACATTGCATCATGGTAAACGTCCAGAAACCATAATAACACAATAATACATTACCAAAATTACAGTAGCACCATGCACAAAAGCACAATAGCATCATGGTAAATGCCCAAAAACCATAGTTGTACCATGGTAAATGTACAGAAACCATTGTTGTACCATTGTAAATGCCCAAAAACTACGTTGCACCATGGTAAACGTCCAGAAACCATAGTAACAGCATGATAAATGTCCAAAATTATAGTAGCACCATGGACAAAACCATAGTAGTACAATGTCACGTGTCCAAAAACCACAGTAGCACCATGGTAAATGTCCAAAAAACTACATTGCATCATGGTAAACGTCCAGAAACCATAATAACACAATAATAAATTGCCAAAATTAGAGTAGCATCATGGACAAAAGCACAGTAGCACCATTGTAAATGCCCAAAAACCATAGTTGTACCATGGTACATGTAAAAGTGCCACAGTACAGCCAACTGACAGTGACACCATAGTTGTACCATGGTACCACCAAACATTTTGTAAGGGTTGGTTCTGCAGATCTTTTAATATTGCGTGCGTAAAAGCACTGAATAACAGCTTCCTGTGAAGCTGATACTGCAGAGGAAGGAAACTACAGCTGTAAGGCCACCGTTAGAAACTCTCAGTCTAACTGAAAGACACACACACACACTGTAACACACAATAACTGATGCTGCAAAGGATGTTCCATCAGGAAGTGCACCCCCATCCAATGACTGGCCTGTCAATCATTCAACAGAAAAAGAGAAGTGTGCACGTGGACCCTCCATCGTTTCAGAATCAGTGTGAATGCATGAGCTTTAACCACTGAGAGGAGTTCTGTGGTCGTTCTTATTTGACTTGTGACTAGTATTGAGAACAAATAGTCTTACAGTCAGACTTGCGAAAGCTTATCAGATGTTGATTAATGTTTTAAAAACAGACATGCAATTATGCTTTTTTTTGGCATGCATTGTATATATAATTTCGCACAATACCCATCAATTAAAAATCAAACTCACTAAAAATAGACTATTTTACACAGTGCATGTGTTTGAATACTATCAGTTTTGAATATTGACTTTGGCAAAAACTGATGTGAAAGTTTTTTAAAAGCAGCATGTAGATTGTTCCACTAGTGAGTCAGTGAGTCCGTGACTAACGCGGTTCTGTTTTTACTTCTACATGCATGTTTCTACATGACTGTGTTAGCCTGAATGAGATCTTTGGTTAGGCTACTTTGCATGTGGGTAAGGAACTGTGGCTAGCCAGGTCGCCACACTCACCGCTGCGCTACCACAGACAGACCTCTGCCATCGATACAAGCGCTCAGCAAAGAAACTTTAAAAACATGCACACGCACACAAAGCCTGGGACCTTTGAACAGTTGCTTGATGTGAAAAGTGTTGTGAGTAACTATCTAAAAGTAGAGATGCTAGTGACTTAACCGCAGTTTTTCAGTAGCGTGACAGTTAGCTGTTTACAAACTGTTTTTCACATCGCACATTTGCATTCAGGTGAACAGCGATGAGTGATAATCAAAAAACATGCTCGCCGAAAATATTCTTTATCTTACATGAATGTATTCAATCAGACAGTATAAACTTAATAAATAATAAATAGTGAATCTTTTAATTAATTTGAACTGTCTCTGTGAAAATATTCAATTTAATTAAATTAACAGGTTAAAAGAAATAAACCAATAAACTAATGAAACTTTCTGTGTTAAAATATTCAGTTTACTGAAATTAACAGGTTAAAATAAATAAATAAGCAAATAAATAAATAAATGAAACTTTCTGGGTGAAAATATTTCATTTAAAATAAATAAATAAACAAATAAATAGATAAATTAAAATTTCTGGGTGAAAATATTCTGTTTACTGAAATTCAGTTTAAATGAATAAATAAATAAACAAACAAATTAATAAATGAACCTTTTAGGGTGAAAATATTCAGTTTACCGAAATGAACAGGTAAAAATAAATAAAATAAATAAATTAAACTTTCTGGGTGAAAATATTCCGTTTACTGAAATTAACAGGTTAAATAAATAAATAAACAAACAAATAAATAAATTAAACTTTCTGGGTGAAAATATTCAGTTTACTGAAATTAACAGGTTAAAATAAATAAATAAACAAATAAATAGATAAATTAAAATTTCTGGGTGAAAATATTCTGTTTACTGAAATTCAGTTTAAATGAATAAATAAATAAACAAACAAATTAATAAATGAACCTTTCAGGGTGAAAATATTCAGTTTACCGAAATGAACAGGTAAAAATAAATAAAATAAATAAATTAAACTTTCTGGGTGAAAATATTCCGTTTACTGAAATTAACAGGTTAAATAAATAAATAAACAAACAAATAAATAAATAAATTAAACTTTCTGGGTGAAAATATTCAGTTTACAGAAATTAACAGGTTAAAATAAATGAATAAATAAATAAATAAAACTTTCTGGGTGAAAATATGCAGTTTACCGAAATTAACAGGTTAAAATAAACAAACAAACAAACAAATAAATATTTAAATTTAACTTTTTGGGTGAAAATATTCAGTTTACTGAAATTAACAGGTTAAAATAAATAAATAAATAAATAAATAAATTAAACTTTCTGGGTGAAAATATTACGTTTACCGAAATTGACAGGTTTAAATAAATAAATTAATTAATTAATTAAACTTTCTCGGTGAAAATATTCAGTTTACCGAAATTAACAGGTTTAAATAAATAAACAAACAAACAAATAAATGAAACTTTCTGGGTGAAAATATTCAGATTACTGAAATTAACAGGTTAAAATAAATAAAAAATAAACAAATAAACAAACAAATCAATAATAAATTAAACTTTCTGGGTGAAAATATTCAGTTAACCAAAATTAACAGGTTAAAATAAAAAAATAAACAAACACTTTCTGGGTGAAAATATTCAGATTACTGAAATTAACAGGTTAAATAAATAGGATACTTTTTTATGGGTAGCATGTGTGGTTAAGTACAAGTGTAGTTCAACACTACAGTTATGAGCAGCCTGTAGCTTGACAGGATTGAGCGTATAGCTTCACTAACGCTGGATATTAAACCCACATGATGAGGATATCTGCAGTTCAGAGTTGCACTCGGGTTTTGCACATATCCGGTGCACACAAAACAGCCGGAGAGAGAGAGAGAGAGGGACTCGCTCCTCGAACACCTTGCAAAAGATACTTCTTCCTGTCAACTGAGCCTTCTTCCGCTTTCTCAAACGACACGCAGGCCTTTAGGTGTTAAAGCGGAGACTCCGGTTTGTAACAACACGTCTCTCCCTATAGCGAGAAGCTGTCGGCTGACAGGAAAAGAGGGTGAGGGGAAGAACTGAAGACCTCGGAGCTCCTGAACTCTTGTCAGTGCTAAAACAACCTCTCTGTGGTTTCTGAACATACACAGAAGCTTCCCTCCACATGCATGTTATGAAACCTTTGGGCCCTCTCATATTACCAGGCACGTGTTTGGCCTCCAAAAGCGGCTTTCATCATGAAATCTTCATCATGACAAACTGGACGCCGGCGATTCAATACGAACCTCGAGCAGATCGATGGTTGACCAATCAAGCGGTTGATTTAATACGATGTGGTCAGGGAATCAATGTCTGCCCTCAAAATAATTATTGAGATGAAACTGGTGTGTGTTCACGCCAAAACAAACCTCCCTGGAGAAATACACTTCAAACTGCTACAGTCGGACTTTTTTTTTAATTAACGTTAAAAAATTGCATGATATTAGGACAGGCATCGCCATGTTTCCATCATGTGCAGCAGTTGAAGAAACATCACTCTCGCTGTACAGAGACACGGACCAATCAGTTCTCAACTTATAGTCTGATTTTCATCTTTACTGAGAGAAAAAAATGCTCAATTTGTCATTTTCGGACAGATTCTCTTCTAATAAACATGCATGAACCAACTTTGCACGAACTAACTGTTACTAGTGTTAATTTGTCTTAAATCTACTACTTATTTACCTCATAATTTGTGTAAAAATAAGAAAAGAGTGCATTCACAAATGTATTAACATTTTTTTAAATTTTTTTTATCAACATTAATTTTTTAAGCGCTTCTTGTATGTGTTTTCTAGTGTCTAGAAAAGCGCTATATAAATGTAATGAATTATTATTTTATTATTTTTTTTTTTTACTGTACTGTCTGTTAGTAAAATTAAAAACAGTGGATGGATAGATAGTTTAATAAATAATATTTCATAACAAAATTACTTTTTGGAAATATTTATATAAAAATGCGAACAAATCAATATTTTGTTTACTATATTCACAATTTTTCAACAACATGCGAATGCAAAATTAGCACAATTAATGATTAAATATCTAATTTGCATAGGTCTCGTGGGTAATATTATCATGGCTTAATATTAAGGTAGTAAAAAAATATTATTAAAGACTAAATTAAATAATTAAATATTTACATATATTTTGATATGTGGATTACTACATTTAAAATTTTTCAACAACATTGACGCAAATGCAAATTAACACATTATTAATGATGAAATATATAATTAGCATATTATCAAGGCCTAATATTAAGGAAATATGTGTAGTAAACAAAAATATGAATTTTATCAAAAAAAAAATTTAATAAAAAATAAAAAAATGAAATGTTTTAAAAAATTTTCCCAGAGACAGAATTTCAGAAAATGACTAAAATCAGTGATTCGTTTCTCGTCTGGCGGACGACCGCCATCTTCAAGGCTGTTCTGTGCACCAGCAGTCTTGATCTCCTTCCCTGGAGCTGCGCATTAGTGACGCCACTCAATACATCCCCACCGTGGTTCTGTCGGACGCTGGGCTCACTGGCGACCGGCCTGCCTGTCTACCAGACACTGGGCTCGATATCACCAGGCCCAAACTCTCCCAGCAGCATCTCCATGTAAAGAGAGCAGGGTCAGAAAATCCATTTCAGCAGAGCGAGAACAGAAACTCAATATAGATATCGAGACATCAGCGTTTCATATCGGATAATACGTATCAGGTATAAGAGAGTCCGAATCTCCGCAAAGGCCTCTGGGAAGGTGCTGGGAAAGGGCCGTGCCGATGCACTCATCATCATCATCGGGTAAAATATGAGGTGTGTTAAAGCATCTAATTTATTGTCGGGGACCACATTCCCACTACTCGTTCCCATCCACACCTAGTTCCGCTAAAAGCACCCAAACGGGAGCGAGGAACAGGAATTTATGACCCTATGCAAGTCCCTTTCGGCATCAGCATTGGCCAGACGAAGCGGCTTCCTTCTCAGGTGCCTGTAGATGTAGATAAACAGAATCAGCGTTGGCCAGGCGTGAAGTCACTGGGACGAAACGCTCCGTCTGCAGGTCCACAGGCCCGAGACGAGCCGCAATAACCACCGTAAATCCATCTCTGTCGACACCCCGACCCACACGAGGACAAAAGCAACCTTGTAAAACTTTCAGCTACAGTTAAACACTCCAGAGATATGTGGAAAGCGACGAGATGGAGAAGGAAACTGAAGGAAAGTGATAAAACATACAGTATTCGCGGAAAACTGCTATAGTTCACCATACACACCTCATGCAGAGATATGGCATCACACACCAATCCACATTAACATTAAAATTAGAATATCCTGCAAAACTTCATTTATTGCAGTAATTCAACTAATGTATTATATAGACTCATTACATGCAAAGTGAGATATTTCAAGCCTTTATGTGTTATAATTTTGATGGCTTACAGATATGAAAATTAGAATATTGTGCAAATGTTTTCATATCTGTAAACCATAATCATCAACAGGCTGGAAATATCTCACTTTGCATGTAATGAGTCTATATAATATATTAGTTTCACCTTTTAAGTTGAATTACTGAAATAAATGAACTTTTGTACAATATTCAAATTTTTATTTTATTCTATAATTCATTCGTCTTCATTAAATGCAGTGTTTACCAAAGCAAGCCACAAAATGTCTTTGAAATCTCCACCAAAATGCAATAAATAGCTAGAGAAGCATCTTTCTGCTGACGTCAATTAGACCAAGCACTGAAAAGTTGCAAATAAAGCAGATTATTAGAGTAAGTTTAACAAGAAAACATTTAATTTTTTCTTTGTAATTATTTGTGAAATTTACTAGCAATTTCAAAAGTGGAAATTGTTTAAAAGTAAATCCTATATTTATTGTGTTCCGTGTGCAGATTTAGTGGTATGAAATAAAACTAAATGTGATGATACTACTTACTTCAAGTCATGGTAATTAAAAAAAAAATGATTTATTGCAACAAGTTACTTTATTCCAATGAACTAGTTAAATAAATAATTTGAAGCAAAATATTTAGTTGATCAAAAACTGGTCTGATTGCAAAAAATAATTATAGAAAACATACTGGCCACGTTAAACAACTGCTTTTTGCCGTTTGCACCAAGACCGATAACGATATAATGATAGCAATATCTATACTAGCGTCCACGTGGCAGACGATATCATTGTGTATCATTACTCGAGGTCTCTGATTGGGTGTCAATATTTTTAAAATCGTTCTGAAAGTGATTCCAACGTTATCGTTTCCCGTTATGGTTGTGGACTCTGCTATTAATGTTGAGAATTTTTTTTAGATCTATATCTTTATCTTAGATCGGTGTGAACGGGCCTTAAAGCGGCTTTCACACTAATCTCACACTAATAAACATGTCAAGCCAGAATGTCAAATCAAACTTATATTTACAAAAAATAAGTAACTTTAAGAGCGGATTTAATTTGAGAATTTGAGATGGATAGTGATACAGATAGAGAGGGTTACACACACACACACACACACATGATCTGATAAAGCGATACCACAGAGAGATATATGGGTAAATCCTCGCACGTGTCTGTCGGTTGGTGCACTGATATAGATGAAAAAGGCCACAAACACACAAACCCAGTGCGCATATACGTACGCTACTCCATTCTTGCATATGTTGACATGTCCTTCAACTTTGCATATGGATAGTTTTTCCTTGATAAAAGCAGATGCAAATGGGCTGTATGCAACATATAATTAAATGTAAATGCAAATGTACATGGGAAAACATACACATGTGCAAAGCCTCTGCCCAGTTGAGGTAATCAGGGAAACGGGTGTATTTCATTCTTATATAGTGATTGGAGCAGCTATTATTGGACACAACTGCTTTACTTTGACGTGAAGTCGACTGCTAATGTTATTGTGAGGAAAATAGAGTGCAAGATGTGTACAAACTAAGTAAAGTCAGGGAATAACTAAAGCGGAGATTCGATATATTATAGTGTTGTCAAGCACTGTCGCAACTTGCCATATAATATTGCGTCGACACTCTGGTTTTTAACCCAAATTTGGGCCAAATATGGACAAACACAAATTTTGGGTTAAAAATGTCATGTCTAACTTTCAACAACCCAACATTTGGGTTTGTCCATATTTGACCCAAATTTGGGTTGTAACAACCCAACATTTCTTAGAGTGAATCAAGTTCTACATAAACTCTAAATGGTGCTGGGTTATTTTTAACCCAAATTTGGGCCAAATATGGACAAACACAACTTTTGGGTTAAAAATGTAATTTCTAACTTTCAACTTTTTTTATTGCATTTTTAACCCAACATTTGTGTTTGTCCATATTTGACCCAGATTTGGGTTCTAATTTTAACCCAACTTCAACTTTTAACTTTTTTTTAATTGCATTTTTAACCCAACATTTGTATTTGTCCATATTTGACCCAAATTTGCATTCTAATTTTAACCCAACTTCAACTTTTAACTTTTTTTAATTGCATTTTTAACCCAACATTTGGGTTTGTCCATATTTGACCCAAATTTGGGTTTTAATTTTAACCCAACTTCAAGTTTTAACTTTTTTTAATTGCATTTTTAACCCAACATTGGGATTTGTCCATATTTGACCCAAATTTGGGTTGAAACAACCCAACATTTTTTTTTAGAGTGAATCAAGTTCTACAGACACTCTAAACAATGCTGGGTTGTTTTAACCCAAATTTGGATGAAACATGGACAAACCCACATTTTGGGTTAAAAATGAAATTTCTAACTTTCAACTTTTTTTAATGCATTTTTAACCCAACATTTGTGTTTGTCCATATTTGACCCAAATTTGGGTTGAAACAAGCCAACATTTCTTAGAGTGAATCAAGTTCTACATGGGTCAAATATGTACAAACCCAAATGTTGGGTTAAAAATGTAATTTAAAATTAACCCAACTTTCACATTCAACTGTACATTTTTTAATTAACCCAACATTTGGGTTTGTCCATATTTGACCCAAATTTGGGTTGAAACAACCCAGTGTACATAAAATGAGAAAGAAATTAAATGCAATGAAATGAAATGCATTACTCTAATGTTTTTATATGGGATATAAATCACGTTTTAAACATGACAGCAAATGAAGTGCATGTTCACTCATCTCAAGTATATTAGTAGAAAAAAGATTTTTTTATTTATAGTCATGTGGCCTTTGCCTCGTTTTTGAGATGTTACATCGAGGCTGTTCGCATGTGTTTAAGAAGAAACACGCATCGGGTGCGACTGATAAACTTCCTGTGTTAACTGAAAGCGCTCACACACATCAAGATGCATGTGTGTATGAGAAACAGACAGTCAGGAAACTGAAATGAGCAACTGAGTAAAAACATAACCTCATTAATATCACCTTTAGAAATGATCCCACGACAGGATCTAGAACAAACACGAGTGCTTCATACGTGGATTTAAAACACTAAAACAGTTAGAAATAATTGAACTGAGAACTGAGACTCTACATTTGTTCACAAAAAAATAAATAATTGAATGTTTAAGTTTCTACAGGACTAGCTCCTGCACAACTTTCAGTTAAGAATGAACTTGATAAATACATTTTAATTAGCTGACAAACCAATAAGCAAACAAGCTGAAATGAGACTTTCAAGTAAAGCAACCAGACCTCATAACCTCATTAACATCATCTTTAGAAATGATCTCACGGCAGGATCTAGAATGAGCATTTCTAAAAACAAAACAAAACACTAAAACAGTTATAAGTGAGTGAGTTAACTTAGAAGAGCCAATTAACAGCATCTGTGAGATGATCCACTCAGAGAGGAGGACATCAGACCCGCTAAATGAGTCAGTTTAACCAAACCAGGGTAATTTCCATTCACCCTTAACCCACAGTCCTTTCAGTCTGAGCAAGAAACTAAAGCATCATCTTTGGGCCTCAGCTGTGAACTCACACACCCACAGGCATCAAAAACAGCGCTTTAGAAACTCCACAGCCTCCAATGAGAGGGAAAGTCCAGAGCTGCATACACATGAAGCTGTTTTCATCAGAATAATATAAAAAAAAAAAAACAGAACTGAGATTTAGACCAAGAGTGGACTTCTTTCTCATGGCATGAAGAAGCTCTAAATGTGTTAACGCTAATTATTGTGCCATACTATGTATTGTATTTGAATTGTCTTTAATGGGAGCACGAAATGAACGAATCTTTTTTCGTGTCATTTGGTTCATCCAACGAACGAAATGAATGAGTTGACTCGGGAAAAGATTCGTTCATTTTGATGAACGAGTTTGAACAGGAGAGTCACGAACGCGCATCACAGAGCAGAGCAAGGCGAGCGTTTGAGCTTATAAAACTTAAACTTTGTTATTTTTTTTTTTTAAATGAGTGATCGTTTCGCTTGATAAGACCCTTATTCATCGTCTGGAATCGTTTAAAGGAGTTGTTCACTTTTGAAAAAACTTTTGCTGATTAATTTACTCGCCCCCATGTCATCCAAGATGTCCATGTCTTTCTTTCTTCAGTCGAGAAGAAATTAAGGTTTTTGATGAAAACATTCCAGGATTTTTCTCCATATAATGGACTTCGATGGGAACCAACCGGTTCAAGGTCCAAAAGACAGTTTCAGTGCAAACTGTTCAAAGCGTTTTAAACGATTCCAGACGATGAATAAGGGTCTTATCATGCGAAACGATCGGTTATTTCAAAACTTGTTCCAAAAATGTAACTTTGCTAAGGACAAATGCTAGCCTTGCTCTATTCTGTGAGGCGCGTTTGTAACGTCACGTAATACGTAATTACGTTCAAAAGGTCACAGGTGACGTAGCCGGAAGTACAGAGTCAATGTTTACAAGTTGAACGCATAGGTTGAACGTGAAACTAACTCAAACGCCATTTACAAAAAAAGGAATTAAAAGGTAAAACTTGTAAACACTGATTCTGTACTTCCGGCTACGTCACCTGTGACCTTTTGAACGTAATTACGTATTACGTGACGTTACAAACGCGCCTCACAGAATAGAGCAAGGCTAGCATTTGTCCTTAGAAAAGTTACATTTTTGGAACAAGTTTTGAAATAACCGCTCGTTTCGCTTGATAAGACCCGTCTGGAGTCGTTTAAAGCGCTTTGAACAGTTTGCACTGAAACTGTCTTTTGGACCTTGAACCGTTTGGTTCCCATTGAAGTCCATTATATGGAGAAAATCCTGGAATGTTTTCATCAAAAACCTTAATTTCTTTTCGACTGAAGACAGAAAGACATGGACATCTCGGATGACATGCATATCAGCAAAAGTTTTTTTAAAAGTGAACTAAAATTTGTGCATTAAAGGCGAAACATATTTAATAAACAGCCTCATGGAACAAGAATTTCTCAAGAAAAGTGCCAATGCAGTTTCTACTTCAATTCAGTCTTGTTGTTCTTTTCCTGGATTTCACTGAAGCTTTCAGACTCGCTGCCAGAGAAGATCAACCTCATTAATCTATTGAGGGTTCAGCATTCAATACAACCTCTCCCACTATTAAAGCATAAGCAACATGAGCTTAAAAAACATTAAAGCAATAGTAAGTTTGGCACGATGCAAAAACCGACACAGCTCCGTTTTTCTCCAGCTGGGAAACCCGTCGGAGTCCAGCATGCATTGAATGAGGTTAACCAGTACTCAGTAACCCACAGACCTGTGGTTTTCAGATTCAGCCACAAGATTTCAGTACTCCACCGACACTGCAAACCAGCTTCGTCATTTGGCGCAAACATCGGCGTGGAGAGAGTAAAACACCGGCTCGGACACTCACCCCTGGAGAAGCACGACTGGTACGACGAGAAGCTTTCGAAGATGCTGTTGGAGGCCATCTCCTCGTCTTCGTCCGAATCCAACGCTTCCAACTTGATCTGCTCCCGAATTTTGAAGGGCTCCCCGTTTTGCCCTGCAAAGAGCAAGAACACACACGCATGACGACATGCAAGAGGCTTGGCCCGAACGCTGATCCCCGAACCCCGACATGCAGTACACACCCACACCCGGGAACCCGTGGTCGCCCTGAGCCGGTCCAGAGAGGCGGTTCGGTCCTGGGACTCTGTGCATGGTTCACAGACACGGGCGATTGCGATCGGTGGTCAGCCTGTGGTTAACTGATGCTTACCCTTGAGCAAAAGAGCAGGAGCGCAAACGTGTCGCTGTGGTTTTTCCGGCGAATTGTCTGTTTCACACGATGACATCAACACGCATCTCCCTCCCCCCTCGTGCTCTTCAGTCCCTTTCGTCTATCTTTATCTCGCAGATCTCTAGTGCCTAGAGAGCCGTGACCGGTCGCAGACTTGGTTTGTGGTTGTGGCGGCCCACAGAAAAAGCTTCTCCCTTAGCCAGACGACAAGTTTAACCGTTCCCCACAACTAAAAAAAAAAAAAAAGCATCCGAGTGTCATTGGGCCGTTCAGGTCACATGCTCCAGCAAATTTCATTCGGACTTTTTTCTGCTCTGTGCGATCTGGCGTCTGGGCCGGTCTATCAAACCTCCACCTGTTGGCATTTTCTTGAAAAGGAGGAAATACACGAGGTCTGTTTCAATTGTAAGAGCGTGCGAGCTCAACAGAAGGGGGTTGAAAGTGAGTGTGTGTGTGTCAGAGTTAGTGTACGAGAGCAAGGCGAGTCACGCTGCATAAGTTAAAGCATGCAAATCCATCTTCACCAGAGGACACAATTAGTCCTGTGTCTCAGACGCCATAAAAGCGCTGCAGATCGCCAACATTTACATGATGCCTTTCGTATCAGCTTCATCTGCTGGTTCTGCAAGACAAACAGAAAATAAAAGACAGGGTGTTTACTGACAATCTCGTGTCATTTTCAGTATCCAATCAGAATTATGTATAAAAAAAGACATTTAAGCCACTATACTGTAAAAAAATGTTTAAAAAAATAAGTAACCTGGTTGCCTTAAAATTTTAAGTTGATTGAACTGGAAAAAGTGAGTTAATACAATGAAGGAGATTGATTCAAAATGATAAGTTATCTGAACTAAAAAAAATTAAGTTGATTTGACAAAAGAAAAAATGTTGTGATAACAAATCTTTTTACAGTGAACTGCATTTGAAAACAAAATATTCTAAGAAAATAGTGTCGTCACGTCGTTTGATGATGGATCATGTGTAACTCAAGTGTCCAAAAAGTGCATCTGACATTCAATTCCATTGAAAATTAAGTGGCATATTTGATGATCAAGAGGAAACAAGTCATTTGAGAGTGAATTGCAAAAACCTTTTCCATGCATCATCAGGCTGTGAATGAGGCATTACTTTCTGCTTCAAGTTACGTATCATTTCAAAGTGTTGTCAAACAGAAAATGT
Organism: Pimephales promelas; assembly: GCF_016745375.1. The sequence continues at coordinate 551,517 of NW_024121532.1, forward strand.
AATTCAGTGCATTTACTAGCAATAAACCATTGTTATGACTAGTTTGGTCTAAATAACTTCAGTATCTGCAGAAATATTTAAAAAGAGAACATATATAGAGTGAGATACGAATTAAAGCACACTTAAAATACCTAAATATAATTGCATTAAATATCAATTAAAAAAAACTTCTGAAAAAATAATGCAATATTTTTGATGTCTATTGCAATAACCTTCATATATTTTCAAGCGCAACTGACATTCAATTAAAGTGAAAATGAAATTAGATGACCGAGACCCAAAAAGTTATTTTAAAAGAACATTGTACAAACATTTTCCCTGTGAATCGTGGACTTCATTATGTGTTTTGCATGTTGCATGGCGCCTTTCATATCATTTTAATCTGTTGATTCTGCATGAGACACAATATAAAGAGTGTTTACCATCAATAAACTCACATAACATCCAAATGTCACTTTTATAGTATCATCTGAAATGCAAATACATTGAACGTTCGTATGAGTAAAATATTCTCCTTTCCCAAAACGATGGCGTTACCTGGATCAAATCAAACTGCGTTATGCGTTTTGAACATAATTGCAGGACTCATTACCGCCTCACCTGCCCTTAATAAAGGCATTGCATTACATGTGCACGAGGGTCATGATATCACGCGAGACTCTTGCCTATCATGCAACTGATTAGGACGTTTTATTTTGTCCAAAGAACAGAAACCCCTCAAGCGCCCATTATCTCGTAGCCACACACCTGCGTCCACCTCCAGATTAGACGGCCCCAAATTGGCACATGTACACCTGCATCACGCCTCCAGCACATGCCAAACACACACCCACCTGTGTCCAAACACACACACACCTGTGTCCTGGCGGTCCTGGAACCGTTTGGACGGGAGGTTTGGGAGTGGTGGGCGGAGTGCTTTAGGTGCTCTCCAGATGCTCTCCCTCCCAAACCTGGAGTCCGATTTCACCCCAGCATCCAGACACGCTTACACACGACAGTGTTGTAGAATGTCAGGTTGATTGTGCTGAAACAGTTTAGAATTCCGAAAAAATGAATTGTTATAGAATACAATTAGGATATTTTTACAGATTGATTCCATTATATGATTCCAGACCTAGAACCAATGTTATGGTCTGAAGAACATATGACATCAAGAACTGGAATCGGTTCTTAAAGGGACAGTTCACTTTGAAATTAATTTTTGGTATGTTTTAGCTTACCTCAAGGGCATCCAAGATGTAGGTGTCTGTTTCCGCAGTATTTTCAATTTTGATATTTTTAGGTCAAACCGTTCATGTCTATCAGTCATATAATGGAGGTCTATGGTCACCACCTCAAAGAGCATGCACAGAGAAGTCCAAATTAAACATGATTTAATGACTCGTAAATGTAAGTACACATTGATGTCCTAAGACACAAAATGAGCGGTTTGTGTGAGAAAACGAACGTATTTATATCGTTTTTACCTCTTGAGCCACAGCCACGTCCAAGTGATCTGAGGGCACGGGCGCTTTGTGACTGTGGTTACATGAGGTAAAAACGATATAAATACTGTTGGTTTTCTCACACAAACAGCTCGTTTCGTGTCTTAGGACATCAAAAAAAATACATTTACGAGTCATGTTTAATCATGTTTAATTTGGACTTGAGGTGGTGACCATTGACCTGCATTATATGACTGATGACACGAACGGTTTGACCGAAAAATATCAAAATTGAAAATACTGTGGAAACAAAGACACCTACATCTTGGATGCCCTTGAGGGAAGCTAAAACATATCAAAAATTTATTTCAAAGTGAACTATCCCTTTAAATCAGTGGCCGGAGTTACAAAAAAAAAATGAAAAGAAAAAACAGTCACACTTTACGATTAGGTTCTAATTCTCACTATTAACAATGACTTATGCTTCAATAAACTCCTAATTACTGCTTATTAATAGTTTAGTTTAGATATTGGGTGGGTATGATTAAAAGATGTAGAATACGGTCATGCAGAATAAGGCATTAATATGTGCTTTGTAAGTAATAAACAGCTAATATAATATCTTAGTAATATGCAGGATAATAAGCAACTAGTTAATAGTGAGAATTAAACCCTAAACTAAAAAAAGTTGACATTTCTCAAAAGAATTTTCCTAAAAGCAATTCTTCAATTTTTTTTTTTCAAATTTAGCAAAAAGTCACCTAACTATAATAACTGACCATAGTTCATATTATTAATAATAGGTGAGATCAGAGCACTCATGTACATCCCTTGTACTAATAATATACAGTATGTAATGTGTTATATTGTAAATCTTAAATCTATAATAATTACCTTTGCAGATTTCAGTTTATCCAAACTTTAAGAGGTTATTTACAATATAAAACTACACATTTAGAAGTTTAGAAATGCCATTTCTACCAGAAGCTCTTAAATCAAGCGACACGTGTCCTGGATTTGCTTGTGTAGATGTTGAAAGAGAATCAAACTGCTTTCAGACTTTCATTTGGCAACACAGAAAAGAAGAGAAACAGCATTTTTATGAGCATCAACCTAAAAAAACGTTTAGGATTTTAACAATTTCTTCAGCTTCTAACAATTTATGGATTGTTACAAGCCAGAAAACCTGTGTAGAGCTGAGAACGGTGAGTAGGGCTGTCTACTGAATCTGTAATTTATTTATTTTATTTTATGTCTTGGATACACAGCTGTCCTACACACACACACACACACACACAGGTCTCCTGCTGTGTTCCCATCGCATCATGAAACTGCATATTTTCATCCCTGAGAAAAACACTCCTCGTTTCATTGGCCGCAGACAGTCCTGTATCCATGTATCTTTATAACCAGAAAGAGAAAGAGTAAATTAGCTTTAAATGGTCAATAACATAGTAGTAACACACATTGTTTTGACACTTTTGCACAATAAATGAACAGATGGATGAATAAATAAATATTGCTTATTGGCGCCTCCTAATATTATGCCTTTTTTACGTTTAATCATTTAGGATTTGAGTTTATGACACTTAAATCAAGACATGAAGACTGTTTTAATTCATGCTGATTTAAATAATTAAAAACATCATTGTGTATCTAGACAGGATGATTCATTACAATGAAAATCATTATGGAGAATAATAAGAAATCCAGACTTATTACAGTAATGGGCGTGGAAATTAACATGGAAAATTTTTGACATAATTCATTAAATATTTCCTCATAATTTCTCCACACTGAACATTCAAAGGGAACAGATGATTCGTCTGCCTCTGGTTCAAGTTAAGAGATAAAAACAGGGACTTTCCTAAAGACTAGTCATGATGAATATAATTATTAAACCCTGAGTCACGTCAGGCCAGGAGATCAGCAACAGGAGGAAAGGAAAGGAGTAAATGTGAGTGTGTCCGAGCATTATATAGTTTGTTTATAAATAAATTACACATTTCAGCATTATAATAATCTTTGTAGCCTATTGGTATCATCTGCAACGTTTTAAATAATTTGTCAATGGGACACATTTGTGTCTCTCACACCAAAGGCACGTGTCTTATCAACTGCGCCATCACCACCCATATTTAAAATAATATATTGAATTTTATAGATGTATCTCACATGTGTCCATGATAGTGTAGATTACAATGTTTTATAATAATAATGTATTATATAGTGTCCATTTCATTAATTTAAAATATTTAATATTGGGTGCATCCAAGTTGTTTGACATAGGCCTATTTTAACATTTTTTTTAAGTAACCCAATAGTTACTTTCCCTGGTAATTAGTTACTTTTATAATGATTTAACAGTTACTATTTGTGAGAAGTAACTAGTGATTATAACTAATTACTTTTTTAAGTAACATGCCCAACAGTAGAAGCTAAAGTAGAGACAGAATCAGCGTTTTCACAGATTCGCGTTTTTGAAGTTTACACAGAGATGATAAATTTATTACAACATTTTTTATCTTGGAAGCTGTTTCAAGGTTTGCATTCAGCACCGAACACTGTTGTCGTGTAAATGCGCATTAAAAGATTTCCGTCATGTAAGCGGCCACTAAGGCCTTGTCCACTTTCTCCTGCGTTAAAAAAAAAAAATGCTCGGTTAAAAAAAAAAAAACATTGAATTTAATAAAAATCTCTGTCTAGATGAAAAAGCAAAAACACGCTACCAGCAGGAGGCGATATAACCCTAACCGTAAAGCCACATTGGCCAATCAGAAGCCAAACAAAAAGTTATAGAGTGCCGAAGTTATGACGTGACTTTGTAGGCCAAAACGCGGAAGTGAGTTAGCATTTTAGCACTCCCGGCTCTATGGGTTTTTGCTAAATCGCCTGAAATAAGGTCTGTGGTGAACAACGCCTCATGTTTTGATCTATGACATGAAACACACCAGTTATAACCTGCTTGTGTTTTTTTTTTTTTTACTTTATATAGGCTTCAAAATATATACATTTTTATAAACAAGATAAAAATTATCTTGATAGACAAAACGCGTAAGGGTCGCAACTTATTTTTTGCGATTTTCTAAATGTATATGGGGAAAATGCATTGCTTTTCAATTGAGGGAACCCATGCGCTGCTAACATCCGAGTTGTCCTACAAAGTGACGTCATCACTTCGGCAAAAACAAACTGTCTACATGACAACACTGTCACCGGCGTTTCTGAAAATCAACATTTTCAAAAATGTTCAGTGTCCTGATACTGCGACGAACGGCCGAACCGCGTTAAAAAAAGTCACGGTAATTAAAATACCCGTGTCCGTGTGGATAAGGCCTGAGTTAATAACTAATGATCTTTGCAACGGAATCAATCAAAACTAACTTTGTCTGGACAAAAACTTTATTCTAGAGCTGCTGTAATTACTGTAGCTGTAGTTACTGTAATCTCCTGTTATCACTGTAAAGCTGCTTTGAAACAGTCTATACTTATATCTTAAAGATGTTTGTTTAACTTTTTGATTCAGTTTTACATGTTCTGTTGGTTGTATTTTATCCCAGCTTTTGTGTAGTGTTAAAAAACTGAAACAGAAAGTGCTTCTGGACCAGTGTTGTTTACATCTTGTGAAATGGTCTATATCATGACCAATTCGTACAAATTCGTACAAGTGATTAAAAAGTGGCTAATTCGTACTAATTCATATGACCTCACTCGTACGATTTATCTAAACCGTTTAGGGGCGGGGTCAGGGGCAGGTCATTCGTATGCATTAATAAGAATTGGCCAACTCGTAAAATATGTACGATTTAGCAAAAATCATAATCGAGTGAGGTCATACGAATTGTTACGAATTAGCCACCTCGTAAAATTCGCACGAATTGCCGTGAGATCGGGTTGGTCTATATTGTTAAAAGCGCTACGTAAATCAGTCCCTCCAGAAAAATTATGCGATCGCTGAATTCAATGCCAAATCAGCCAAAGTCCGCATATTTATGCGGGGGCCGCATTTTTTCAAATACGCCGCACTTTCGCCGCATAAATTGCCGATTTTTACGTGCAAAATATGCGGGTTTGCATAATTTCATAATCCTCGCATTTTCGTTGCAAAAAAAAGTCACATGTATCTTAGCAGAAAGTTGAAAAATGTTGCGTTTGCTTAACACAAGAGCAGCCATTTCCCCCTGTTTCCATGGGAACGTTATGAAGTGACGCAATTACACGACACCAGACAGACTCACGGAGGTGATTGACATCTCACAAATTGAACTCGTATAACTGTCTGTCACACGTTCTACCGTCACATCGTTACTTAATAAACAACATAAGATAAAAGAAGTAGCATCAAACAGAAATGACCCGCACACATGGGGTGTTCGAGGCACACATATAACACTGCAGAGAGCTCTTAAAGGGGCCACACCTTATTTACACTCGTTACAGTCTGAAATAAAACAAGATGAGAAATTAAATATTCCCAGCACTTTCTATGATGTAGTATGCTTGTTTATCAAAGGAAGTAATAAGAAATGACTCTTACATTAGCCTAGTGAGAACAGGGTGTTGGGGGAATCACTTTTTTTCTCTTTTTCATCAAACCGCAATTTTTGCAAGTTTCCTCAATTTTTGCAAATTCCTGCAATTTCATCGCATAAAATTGCATAATATCCCGCATATTCCATCGCATTTTTAAAGAAAACGGGCTGCGTAATCAATCAATTTTTGCCCGACACAATCACAAAAAAAACTCCGCGTTTTTCTGGAAGGACTGAATACTATTACAGTATGGTAAGTAATTTTGGAAATTACCACCACAAAATCAGTCATTTTGATCGCAAAAATCACAAAAAAAAATTCGTGAAATCCTGGAGGGTAAATGAAGGTGACTTGAGTTTTGCGAGAGTCAGTGAGGGAAGTGCAGAGATATGCAGGAATGAACAGAGGAAAAAACACCTGCTGATATTCCCACTGCCGGAGGAGGATGATTCAGGACACAAACATGATCACAGATAGACTGTGAGAAATCCCCTCCCGATCGACCTCTGTTCCTGTCAGTCCAACACCAGTCCTCCTCTGCACTTTCACACAACTATCCCTGCTGTGTCACCAACTGAGCCGGGTCATCTATGATACGCTCACCCGCGTTACTCAGCAACAGTTTCACTACAAATCGTACATTTCAGAAATATGATCATACTTTCAAGCCCAACATTGTCTCAACTAGATGACACTGAAGTTTAATACTTAATATTCGATATATTTTTAAGGATGTTGAGATGTTTTTACTGGAAAACTATTGAAAAATACTAATGTTTCAGTTCACCGAGGGTGTAACACGTTTAACAGCATCAGAAAGCGATCAACCGAGCAACAGTTACGCTATAAACATGTTAAGATCGAACACAAAATTAGATTTTTACATTTCAGAAATACTTTTAAGTCCAACCTCGTCTCAATTAGATGACACTGAAGTTTAGTACTAGGATGTTGAGATGTTTTTACTAAAAAAAACGATAGAAAAATACTAATGTTTCAGTTCACCGAGGGTGTAACAGCATCAGAAAATGATCAACCGAGCAACAGTTACGCTATAAACATGTTAAAATCGAACACAAAATTGGATTTTTACATTTCAGAAATACTTTAAGTCCAACCCCGTCTCAACTAGATGACACTGAAGTTTAGTACGCAAGATTGAATATATTTTTAAAGGATGTTGAATTGAAAAATACTATTTAAGAAAATGCTTCAGCTCATCAAGGCTGTATTTAGCTAATTTAAAATACAGTAAAAAAAACAATAATATTGTGAAATATCATTGCTATTTAAAATAACTGTTTTCTATGTGAATATATAATTTATATACAGTGATCAAAGCTGAATTTTCAGCACCATTACTCCAGTCTTCAGTGTCACATGACCCTTCAGAATCACTCTAATATGAGGATCTGATGCTCAAGAAAGTTCTCTGATTATTATCAGTTGAAAACAGTTCATATTTCTGTGAAAACTGATACTTTTCTTTTTCTTTCTTAAGATGAATAGAAAGTTGAAAAGAACAGCATACTTGAAATATAAACTTTTGTAACATTATAAATGTCTTTACTGCATTATAGCATTCATTTCCTCCATCTGACTGAAGGTATAGTGCTCAAAGTATGTGTTTAATTGAAACAGGAAATCTCATGCAGTCAGTAAACACACGAAGAGATATTCTCGACATGCAGCTGGTTGTGGAAAAAAACTATGGCATTTAACCATGACCTTTATATAGAGTGAGAAAAAAATCTGAATATTTTTTCTTCACTGCTGCTAAAAAAGGTTTTAAAAAGCATATTGAGGCATTGAGTTTAGTGACAGCAATTTTACACACACACACACACACACGATAGTTAAACGTGACCGGGAAAACATTCCAGCGCTGCTTTGGCAGACAGTGTCAGACTATGTTTCTTTTTGCCAGAGAATGACAGGAATCCTCAGTTAATAAAACATGCATTTGAACACTAAAGTCACACTTAAACTTTAAGGAGTAGAACTTTTTGCTGATAATTTACTCGCCCCCATGTCATCCAAGATGTACATGTCTTTCTTGCTTTAGTGGAAAAAAATTAAGGTTTTTGATGAAAACATTTGAGGATTTTCTCCATATAATGGACTTCAATGGGGTCCAAACGGTTCAAGGTCCAAAAGACAATTTCAGTGCAAACTGTTCAAAGGGCTTTAAACGATTCCAGACGATGAATCAAGCGAAACAAAATGAACGAATCTTTTTTTCGTTCAGTTTGATGAACGAGTTCGAACAGGAGAGTCACGAACGCGCATCACAGAACAGAGCAAGGCGAGTATTTGAGCTTATAAAACTTAAACTTTGTTATTTATTTATTAAACGAGCGATCGTTTCGCTTGATAAGACCCTTATTCATCGTCTGGAATCGTTTAAAGCCCTTTGAACAGTTTGCACTGAAACTCTCATTTAGACCTTGAACTGTTTGGACCCCATTGAAGTCCATTATATGGAGAAAATCCTGGAATGTTTTCATCAAAAACCTTAATTTCTTTTCGACTGAAGAAAGAAAGACATGGACATCTTGGATGACATGGGGGCGAGTAAATTATCAGCAAAAGTTTTTTTAAAGTGAACTACTCCTGTTATCCTCAAATCTGATAACACTTTTTACCCTCTGGGGTCAATTTGACCCCAGTAATTTAAACCTCCACAATATGTTTATTTTTTTTACAAAGGTTTGTCTCAGTTAATTTATGTCTTCGTTGATTACTTAAGTAACATTTTAAGTTGACATCCACCCACCACCCCCCTCCCCACCCCACCTAACCCCACCCAGTAGTTCTCGCAATATTACAGATATGGTTATGTTTGGTTAGAGCCCTAAAACAGAGGGACGTTTTTTGAAAATGATATTGAATATGTAAAATTACAATGAACATTATAAATTCAAATTATAACATGTTATAATGACCTCAATATAACAACCAAAACAAATGTGTGTGAAATTTTAATATTTCTTCTGTTTTATTATACAACTAAAAGAGCCTGGGGTCAAATTGACCCCAAGGAACACCGATGCTACAAAATTTGTACAGGACTTTGAAAAAAATATTAGCAGGTTTAATTTTATGTTTACAGAGTTGTCCCCATTAAATTAGGAAAAGTCATTAAATTTGAAGCAAAAAAAAAAAAAAAAAATTATGTTATTACAGACGTTAAACATTGAATGGGGTCAAATTGACCCCAAGGATAAGAGGAGGGTTAAGCGTGTCTAAATGTCATTACATTCTTGCTCAGTATCTTTGAGTCATCTAGTGTTTTACTGTATGTAAGTATTCAGATCTCCTCAAGTTCACACACGTGTAGAGATTCACATTAACTATCAGTATAATCCACAAACAAACACAATACTGACTGTCTTCCTCTATTGTTTTAGCGTTTCAAACAAACAAAGCTCTTTTTGTCACATGTTTTGATAGTAAAGAGTCTCTTTCTGTACAATAAATGACAGAGTTTGTCTGTAATGCAATGACATTCAGACTTTAATGACTATGACTTAAGTGTTCAGATACTGTTTTGGCCGCTGAATCCTTTGACAGATTACCAAGAGTAGCTTAGCAATATCAGGAACAAGTGTGTGTGTGAGTGTGTGTGTTTAAGCAAACATTACAGTGAAAGAAAGAAAGATTAAAGACAGTGAGAGAGACAGCACATATCTTTTCCTATGTAAGCACTACGCTACGGTAATGTTCGTAACTGTCATTGTTTGGCACTCGGCCCAGCAGTGTGTGTGTGTGTGTGTGTGTGTGTGTGTGTGTGTTCACTCGGCCCAGCAGCCAGTGAAATGTGAAACCAGGTGAAGCAACAGGAGGAGAGAGCAGAACGCCTGCGCTTTGTGTTCGTAACAAAGACAACGGCAGCGCTTTGATCCCCAAACACTCGAGGTCCGAATCCATGAGTCACTGAGACCCCCGGGACAGAACAGCATTTCTGACCACTGATCCATCAACATATAATCATCAAATACACACACACACACACACACACTGGGTAATTCCTGAGAGGAAGGATGATATCACTAGTTATGAGGCGTTTAACCCAGACAGGCTCATAAAAGCAGGAATTCTTCGCTTCAAAAACACAATATGTCTGACATCCAAACACTCCTAATGAATGAAGCGTTCTTTTGTGCAGAAGTGTATTACGCACAGTATCTCGGCTAAACCTGTCAATAACATAACCAGGCCATATTTCAACCATATATATATATATAAATCATTGTCAAATATTATTTGTTTGACCCTTTACAGTGATTTTGCTAACCATAATTGTATGCAAAAAAAATTATGCAAAAATAATATATATATATATATATATATATATATATATATATACAGTATATACAGTATATATAGCTAACCATAATTGTATGCAAAAAAATTATGCAAAAATACAATTATATATATATATATATATATAATTTTTGCATAATTTTTTTGCATACAATTATGGTTAGCTATATATATATATATATAATATTTGACAATGATTTGATGTTCATTTAAATAAAATAAAATATTAAAAAACATACGTTTTGTCAATTACATTTAACGATAAAACACTTCAATTATTAAAAATAAAAATTAAATAAAAATGATTAAATACTAAAAAGATATATACAAAAATTCTCAAAATATTAATAAATTCTACAATGGTACATTAATGATCCGTAGTCTTCAGAGCTCCCAAGACTACGGATGTTTTTTAAAAAAAGAACTGAAAACTTATCTTTTTAGGAAAGCGTATTTTTTAAGTATTTCTGCGTATTTATTTGTTTTACGTAAGTGTCTGTGTATTTATTTGTTTTACATTTATTATTTTTTATTTTTGTAAGCACTTTGAGATTTGATGTCAAATGTAAAGTGCATTATAAATAAAATTCATCATCATCAAATTCATCATTAATGATGCTAAAATGTAACACTGTGATTCATTGAAACAAATCATCTGGAGGAATCAATTTCTAAACAAATTCGTCTTTATTTTTATTATGCATGTTCCTGTTTATATTCTGAAAGATTAGTAGTGTGTGTTATTCTACACTTCTTCCACTTCTGAAATGACTTTCAGTGACATCAGCTTTCACACTTACTTCACATTTCAACATTAGAGTCCTCAAAAACACAAGGTCACACACACACACACACACACACACACACACAAATATCTCCTCTATGCTGCACACTTGCCATGACAAACACGCACAGTCACTGGAGTGTGTGATATGCATTTTATCCGTGCAACTCTCGCTGGCTGATGATGTGGACGATGAGCCATGTCTGGGCAGATGTGTGTGTGTGTGTGTGTGTGTGTGTGTGAGTCGAGACATTGGCTAACAGGACTGGCATTCGGCTGAAAGAGAGACGAGCGATTGTCTCTCAAACCTCTGAAATCGTCACACATGCTGGTGTGTCAAGACCTTGAAAACCCTGATGACAGTGTGTGTGTGTGTGTGTTTGTCGCAGGGGATGATTTGAATGTGAATATCGGAGTAAGAATGTTGTTAATCTCTGTTTGACGTGTGTGTATGTGTGTGTCTTGCTCTCGAGTTTCCCTGAGTGTAAGGTAAGGGGCGATGCTAAATCGAGACGTTCACAGACAGACGTGAATGTTTTCACACACATTTCTCATCATTCCAGTAAATGTACTTAGCTGACGACTCACCCCACATTCCCCAACACACACACACACACACGCACACAGGAAACATTTGCTCAACCTTCAATATGGTAGAGACTTGAACACCTGGTCCTGCAAAGTCAATGCACCGGGTTACAATGTTTTTGGGTCTTTTCTGCTCACCAAGCCTGCATTTATTTGATCAAAAATACAGTAAAATAGTGAAATATTATTACAATTTAAATCTGCTGTTTTCTATGTGAATATTTAGTAACGTGTAATTTATATCCTGTGATCAAAGCTGAATTTATCATCATTACTCCAGTCTTCAGTGTCACATGATCCTTCAGAAATCACTCTAATATGAGGATCTGATGCTCAAGAAATATTTAATATTATTATTTCATATGTTCGTGGAAACTGATATTTTAAGTGTTATTTAAAGTGGCTGATATTTCCAATAAATATATATAATATATTTACAATATTTAATATTTAATATATAAATTATATTATATATTACATATACATATATTTTATTTTTCAAGATTATTTGCTGAATAGAAAGTTCAAAAGAACAGCATATTTTTGGAACAGATTAATATTGTCAATTTAACGCTGGATAAACTAGTACTGACCCCAAACTTTTCAATGGTAAATCACACGTTCCAATGTTTTTCTGATTCATTTATACTGATTTATGGGAATACACAGAGAGAAACTAGAAGTCTATGCATATTTATACCCTTCTAGGTCATTGCTTGCCTAAAACTATAAAAGTCTATAGAAAGACTTAAAGACATGAGACATCCCCAAAATTACTCTCAACTCACGGCTAATACACCAAACACGCTAATTTGATTTGTTTTACAAAGGCCTGAGATAGCTTTGAGAAATGCATTGTGTTTCCATCTCAATTAAAGTTAATTTATCTTCATGATCAATTCACACACCCCCACCCCATCCTACACTCATCGCTGCTTACAGCTCCACAGTAATTAATGGACAGAGCGTTATCGATGGCGTTTAATCAGCTAATTAGTGGAGTATCCGAGGCGAGCGGCGTGACGGCGGGTTCTGACCTCTCGTCTGTGTGTCAGACCGTCAGAGCCATGCATGAACTCCTGCTGACACACGCCGTCCCATTCCTTCATTAAAAAACACGGGACAAATAAATTAATAAGAAAAACAACAAATACCAAAAAGTTTACCGGTGAAACTCAAAAAATTTAAATATCGTGCAAAAGTTCATTTATTTCAGTAATTCAACTTAAAAGGTGAAACTAATATATTATATAGACTCATTACATGCAAAGTGAGATATTTCAAGCCTTTATTTGTTATATTTTTTCAAAATACATTTTCAAAATATTGTAATTTTGAAATTGGGGTTTTCATAACAAATAAAGGCTTGAAATATCTCCCTTTGCATGTGATGCGTTTATATAATATTATATTAGTTTTCGAGTTTCACCTGTACATACGGAAGGAAAATGTATTAGTGAGATCTCATTTGATTTTTGCTATGCTCTGTCAGCTGTTTCTCGACACGATTAATGTGTTTTAAAAGGAAATAAAACTAAGTTTTCTCCTCCATTTTTAATGGACTTCCTAACACACCCACTTCCCCTAATAAATCGGACATTAATGATTTACAAATCCTGCGGTTTGGAGTCATCTTCGGTCGTAAAGGACTGTACAGTAACGGGTAACGCTGTGTATTTTACAGTGCTGGGTGAGTGTATTGTTACGCAGATGACTGGTTTAAAGCCTACCGCTGATGAAGATGATGATGGATTCGTGACCCTCGGGCAGAAGCGGGCCGTAAGATCGTTTGTTCCTCGTTAGGAGGAAACGTTAGCGACCCCTAAGAGTCCCGGTGCGGGATGGGTAAAAGAGAGAGGATCTTAACAGCTCCCCTGTGCAGGTAATAAAACACACATTATTCCTGGCACTTTCCACTAAAGGATACAAAAATATGGGCTGAAACCTTTTTTTTTTCAGCCAATATTTAGGCAAAAGAGACGCTTACTTATTGTAACAGTTATAGTTTAGGGTCTAATTCTCACTATTATTAGCATGCATATTACTAGGGTTTATTAAAGCACATATTAATGGCTTATTCTGCATGACTATATTCTACATCCCTAAACTACCTTACTAACTATTAATAAGCAGTTATTAGGAGTTTATTTAAGCAAAAGTCGTAGTTGGTTAATTAATAGTGAGAAATTGACCCTTATTTAAAGTGGCTTATATTTCCAATAAAAAATATAAATAAATATATATAATATATATTATATAAATGATATTATATATTATATATCAATTATATAAAAAATATATATTATATATTTATAAATTATATAATATATAATATAAATTATTAGGAGTTTATTTAAGCAAAACTCGTAGTTGGTTAATTAATAGTGAGAAATTGACCCTTATTTAAAGTGGCTTATATTTCCAATAAAAAATATAAATAAATATATATAATATATATATATATATATTATATAAATGATATTATATATTATATATCAATTATATAAAAAATATATATTATATATTTATAAATTATATAATATATAATATAAATTATTTGATCTTCGATCTGGGTTTGTGACTAAAATTAAGTTCTAGTAGTTTTTAAACAAAAAAAAAACCTATGAATTAATGATTGCAAATGAATTCAACAGATATAGTTATTGAATATGATTGTATGATTAACAGATTATGGCAACATTGCAGTATGATTTATTTTTTGGGATACAGTTGAGAAGACCTTTGGCAAAAAAAAAATCTAAATTTTTTGTATTTTCTATGTTAATGTCAAATAAACAGGTCAATAAATAAATAGATAAACAAATAAAATAAAACAAAATTATAAATATATAAATAACTTTCAAAAGTTCTCACAACAACAACACTGTAAAAAAAATATTTCCTTATTTGTAATCACAAAATTTTTTCTATTGTCAAATCAACTTAAATACTTTATGTAGTTCAGATAACATGAGTTATTGATGATTAAATCAATCTCCTTCATTGTATTAACTCAATTTAATTTCAATGAACTTAAAATTTTAAAGCAACCAGGTTACTTCATTTTTTAAGTTAAACAAACAATATTTTTTTACAGTGAACAATCTCAAACTGGCGAATGAATAAATAAAAAATAAATTTAAAATAAATAAATAAATAAAGATTACATTTAAGAGTTGTATAAAAAAAGAAAATCTAATATAAGTTTAAATATATTTAAAAGTTCTTACAACAACAAAAAACATGACCATTAAATCTCAAATAAATAGAATATATAAAAATAAAGCAAAAATAAGTAAAGTAAAATATTGAAAAAAATTGTAAAAAATATTTAAAAATAAAAGTTTTTAAAGGAACATGAATTATTTCCTTTTCTTTTTTCTTTAAAGAATGATGAATGACACTAAAGTGCGCTCCTCTATTTGTGGGAAGTGTCATCTCTTTTCATACGGCATAAAACAAACACACATGAAAAAAAGAACAAGCGATGCGTTTAAGAAAATTCTCCGAGTCCTAATGGTTTTATTCTTCCTCTTCGGCTGATCCACAAGGGGCCAATTACCCTCGTCAAACCCCTGACCCGAGAGAAACAAACAAATACTCTCCACATGCTGTCATCACCTTATTAACCGCTTATGCTTATTTATATTCCATATGAAGTAAGTTTGTTCATTTACATTTCAGGACTATATGTGTTAAATACACAAGTGTTATAATGTAGTCACAGTTTCAGAAACTTAGAGCCACAACAATCACGTGACCTCGAGCATTAGAGCCTCGGTTCAGTGGTTTCGATGGGGTCAAAGGTCACCGCCCTTGACATTGGAGCCGCTGGCCTGGTTGTAGCTGTTTAAGACCCCACACACACACGCGACACACATTCGACTATTAAAGTAAAACCACCAGAGTGTTAACAAGCATGTTTTTTTCCTGTTAGATCTCAGCAGAGGTCATGTCTGTGTCAAGATAATTGTCGAGTTGTGAAACGAGAAGTTAACACAACTGAATGACCACATGTTTCAGAGGTCATACTGAGGTCCTGAGCCTCTCCCTGACAAATGGATGAAGTTTAAGAGTGTGTTTGTCGACATATCACTGAAGAATAGACATGAGAAATACAACAGAAAACAGAGAGCGAGAGATTATAGAGAATTTACAAAATATGAATAATAAGCATATACATGTAAGATTTTCTTAATGTTTGTGAAGTCTCTTACACTCACCAAGTGAGCATTTATTTGATCAAAAAAATTACAGTAAAAATCATAAAATATTATTAGTTTGAAACAGCTGTTTTCTAAGTGAATATACACTCACCTAAAGGATTATTAGGGACACCTGTTGAATTTCTCATTAATGCAATTATCTAATCAACCAATCACATGGCAGTTGCTTCAATGCATTTAGGGGTCAAGACAATCTCCTGAACTCCAAACTGAATGTCAGAATGGGGAAGAAAGGGGATTTTGAGCGTGGCATGGTTGTTGGTGTCTGAGTATTTCAAAATCTGCTCAGTTACTGGGATTTTCACACACAACCCTTTCTAGGGTTTACAAAGAATGGAGTGAGAAGGGAAAAACATCAAGTATGCGGCCGTCCTGTGGGCCAAAATGCCTTGTTGATGCTAGAGGTCAGAGGAGAATGGGCCGACTGATTCAAGCTGATAGAAGAGCAACTTTGACTGAAATAACCACTCGTTACAACCGAGGTATGCCACAACACACACAACCTTGAGGCGGATGGGCTACAACAGCAGAAGACCCCACCGGGTACCACTCATCTCCACTACAAATAGGAAAAAGAGGCGACAATTTGCAAGAGCTCACCAAAACTGGACAGTTGAAGACTGGAAAAATGAGTCTCGATTTCTGTTGAGACATTCAGATGATTTGGTGTAAACAGAACGAGAACATGGATCCATCATGCTTTGTTACCACTGTGCAGGCTGGTGGTGGTGGTGTAATGGTGTGGGGATGTTTTCTTGGCACACTTTAGGCCCCTTAGTGCCAATTGGGCATCGTTTAAATGCCACGGCCTACCTGAGCATTGTTTCTGACCATGTCCATCCCTTTATGGCCACCATGTCCCCATCCTCTGATGGATACTTCCAGCAGGATAATGACCATGTCACAAAGCTGGAATCATTTCAAATTGGTTTCTTGAACATGACAATGAGTTGACTGTACCAAAATGGCCGCCACAGTCACCAGATCTCAACCCAATAGAGCATCTTTGGGATGTGGTGGAACGGGAGCTTCATCCCACAAATCTCCATCAACTGCAAGATGCTTTCCTATCAATATGGGCCAACATTTCTAAAGAATGCTTTCAGCACCTTGTTGAATCAATGCCACGTAGAATTAAGGCGAAAGGGGGTCAAACACAGTATTAGTATGGTGTCCCTAATAATCCTTTAGGTGAGTGTCTCTCCAATAACCATATAGTATCGTGGTAAATAACCAAAATAAAAAATAAAGTAGTACCATGGTAAATGTCCAAAATCATACTAGTGCCATGGTACATCTCCAATAACCATAGTAGAACCATGGTAAATGTCCAGAAACCATAGTAACAGCATGATAAATTGCCAAAATTACAGTAGTACCAAGATACATGTAAAAGTGCCACAGTACAGCCATCGTTGTACCATGGTACCACCACATATTTTGTAAGGGTTGGTTCTGCAAATCTTTTAATATTTAAGCTAAAGTGTTCAATGTTTGTTTTTGTTTTTTTAAACAGTTCTTTCATATTTATTTTTTTTCGGAAACCGTGATGTATTTTTTCACGATTATTTGATGAATAGAAGGTTTCAAAGACCATAATCTATTTTAAATATATTTCGTTACAACTTCTATCTTCTATCTACTATCTTTACTGTCAATTTAATGAATTCCTGATGATTAAAAATATAAAGAAAATTTTAAAAATTACTAACCTCCAAACTTTTGAAGAGTTCGCACTGATTGTTAACTTGAAAAGAAAAAAAAAAGTAATGCATTTAAGGTCAGTGTTCAGTTAAATCTGTGGTAATTTTAATTCAAACTAACTCAGTTAGCTTTCTAATAGTAAGGGGGTCAGTCAGTATGTATTTGTGGAGTGGTAAAAAGGTACCGTTTGCGCTTCTTGAGCCACCTGTTTTATCCTTACTTTCTCTTTTACACTAGTACACACTCTCTCTCTAGATCAAAGATGTTAATTACTGACTGCTTCTTTCTAACACACACACACACACACACACACAGTGAACAGGCCATGACACTTGATCATGCACATGGTAATTACAGCACGCCTCAAACTACCGACACATGATCACCACGCTGTCAAAGGCGGCCTAATTACAGCACACACACACACACACGCTCGCAGACAATTGCACAAACGCCAGCAATAGGTTAATTACAGACAGACGTGCCTCCAAGCACACTGTAACGCGAGCTAATGAAGCACTTCGCAGGTGTGCGGTGTCATGTTGGAGGAGACGGAAGCTTTCCATCAGTCAGAAGACCTGGTGAACTGTACATAAACCAGGAGATAAATACTACTGTACTTAATGGTGATTACACCATATTATTCAGCCAGCATATCGGTATCGGCCGATATATGTTCATTTTTAATGCTATCGTTATCGGCCTGGTAAGAAAATGTGGCCGATATATTAAAGCCGATAAATAATGTATTATTCCCTTCAGCTGAGACACTTGTTGAGCACTGTTTATGTTTTTGAATTTCTTGAAATATGATTGATATCTCTTCAAAAAATGAAAATACGGTTCGGTACAACATGTGCAGCGCAAATCTGTCATATCGGCTATACAACACTATAATGAGAACATCATTGTAATTGTGTGCTTGGGACATGGATTTAATTGTGAGACTTTTGTATTTGTAATCAGGCTATATATATATATATATGTGTGTGTGTGTGTGTGTGTGTGTGTGTATATATATATACAGTATATATATATATATATATATATATATATATATATATATATATATGTGTGTGTGTATATGTAACTGTAATAAATCATTCTTTACATAAAACAGGTGTAAAATTAGAAAAATACATAAATAAAATAAACGTATTAAGTAATAAAAGTATGCATCATCTATGCAATAAAAAATAATAAATAAATACAATTAAAATAAAGTATGCATCGTGCCTACACTAAACACTTTAAACTTCTATATAGAATAGTATTACTCAAATAAGTAATTTCCAATATGTATATCTACATAAAACAAATATGCATTAGCAAATGAAATAAAACGAACTAAAATCAAATCTAATCAAAAGAATGCATTATGTATGCACTAAAATAAAAATCAAATAAGTATGCATTTGCAACACTAAACACTTCAAACATGCTACACTGTCACTTTGCATTGCATGTTTATGGCCGTTTTCACACATCAAGCATCAGCAATGTGTATGCAACACATTTTTCCACTCATTTTGACAGGTGACAGCATTCACACTACATGCGTAAGCAGAACAACCCTATTTCTGCGGCTTGCCTCATGGTGAAAACAAGCTAATAAAAAGATCCTTGCATTTTTAATACCATTGTATGTTATGAACACAGCCTTAGAGAATCTATTTCAAAGAATCCAGTCTAACATCACCCTCAATAAGAACACTGGTCTAAAAAAACATAAGGCTGTTGGAAGGAAGAGAGATAAAAAAAGGAATAAAAAGAGAAGTGAAAGAGGGTGTACTCTGGGCATCTTCATTTGAATGCTAACTTGGACAGAAAGACACATTGTTCTGCTCAACAGACGAAGCGCCGATTTCCATAACAGAGAGAGCGGTGTGAAGATTGACGCGTTTACTGAAAGTATGAATTACCCAGGTGTCAGCAGGTGAGAATCATCTGCCTTTTCACATGTATAATGTACAATCCCTTGACTACCAGTTTCAGACCATTCAGTAACATGAGGCACTTAGAAGCAAGTAAAGTCTGGGAAATAATCAGTATTTTACTACTTCAAGATGGACATAAATTCTAAAAGTCACCACATATTTTCAGCCAATTTGTTGATTTTGTCATCAGTCACTCATTAAAATGTTTCTAATATTTTAGTATTGTTTTCTTGGGGTGCAACGGATTGCTAAGTTTAACCATCATAGAGTGAAAGTTTTATCATTTGCACAAGTTTATTTCTTAATTTACACATTCAAGCGATTTTAAACCACTCAAGCACAAGAAGAGGCGAAAGAGAACTGATTCATCTTACTACCCGAACACTGTTAGACCTTAATTTATTGTTTGAAACGTATTATTTATGTGTAACTCAAAAATAGTTAAAAAAGTAAAAACCACTGGTCTATTATAGAAGATTTCAGACTTTTCTCATCTAAACAGCTTTAAAAGCAATAGAAACTGTTAATGCCTGGCTACACGGGACTAATAGTGTGAGAGCCAGATGATGAGAATTAGAGAAGACAAAGTGTCGAGTGGAGAGAGTCATGCGTGTTTTTCCTCTCCGCGTTGCTTCATAATTGATAAGTATAGTTGTTGCCTTATCTAGGGTAAGCCATGACTTTACATATGAGCTCACCGTGAGGTTGACGTGAGGACCGCTGGTCTCAGATCAGATGTTAGTGAACTGCAGGAGTAGGTGGCTGAGATGTTCGATCTGATCTGAGATCAGCAGGAGCTGGCAGTGTGTTGGAAAGCAGCAGATTGTGGTAGAAGTGGTTGGTTGGTTGAAGTGGTTGGATTGGTAGAAGTGGTTGATTGATAGAAGTGGTTGGATTGGTAGAAGTGGTTGATTGATAGAAGTGGTTGATTTGGTAGAAGTGGTTGATTGATAGAAGTGGTTGATTTGGTAGAAGTGGTTGGTTGGTAGAAGTGGTTGGTTTGGTAGAAGTGGTTGATTGATAGAAGTGGTTGGTTTGGTAGAAGTGGTTGGATTGGTAGAAGTGGTTGGATTGGTAGAAGTGGTTGATTGATAGAAGTGGTTGATTTGGTAGAAGTGGTTGGTTGGTTGAAGTGGTTGGATTGGTAGAAGTGGTTGGTTGGTTGAAGTGGTTGGTTGGTAGAAGTGGTTGATTGATAGAAGTGGTTGATTTGGTAGAAGTGGTTGGTTGGTTGAAGTGGTTGGATTGGTAGAAGTGGTTGGTTGGTTGAAGTGGTTGGATTGGTAGAAGTGGTTGGATTGGTAGAAGTGGTTGGATTGGTAGAAGTGGTTGGTTGGTAGAAGTGGTTGGTTTGGTAGAAGTGGTTGGTTGGTAGAAGTGGTTGGTTTGGTAGAAGTGGTTGGTTTGGTAGAAGTGGTTGGTTGGTAGAAGTGGTTGGATTGGTAGAAGTGGTTGGTTTGGTAGAAGTGGTTGGATTGGTAGAAGTGGTTGGATTGGTAGAAGTGGTTGGTTTGGTAGAAGTGGTTGGTAGAAGTGGTTGGTTTGGTAGAAGTGGTTGGTTGGTTGGTAGAAGTGGTTGGTTTGGTAGAAGTGGTTGGATTGGTAGAAGTT
This sequence comes from Pimephales promelas, assembly GCF_016745375.1. The sequence goes on from NW_024121532.1 coordinate 572,650, forward strand.
GTAGGTTTTTTGATAGAAGTGGTTGGTTTGGTAGAAGTGGTTGGTTTGGTAAAAGTGGTTGGTTTGGTAAAAGTGGTTGGTTTGGTAGAAGTGGCTGGTTTGGTAGAAGTGGTTGGTTTGGTAGAAGTGGTTGGTTTGGTAGAAGTGGTTGGTTTGGTAGAAGTGGTTGGTTTGGTAAAAGTGGTTGGTTGGTAGAAGTGGCTGGTTTGGTAGAAGTGGTTGGTTTGGTAGAAGTGGTTGGTTTGGTAGAAGTGGTTGGTTTGGTAGAAGTGGTTGGTTTGGTAGAAGTGGTTGGATTGGTAGAAGTGGTTGGATTGGTAGAAGTGGTTGGTTGGTAGAAGTGGTTGGTTGGTTGAAGTGGTTGATTTGGTAGAAGTGGTTGGTTGGTTGAAGTGGTTGGTTGGGTAGAAGTGGTTGGTTTGGTAGAAGTGGTTGGTTTGGTAGAAGTGGTTGGTTTGGTAGAAGTGGTTGGTTGGTAGAAGTGGTTGGTTTGGTAGAAGTGGTTGGTTTGGTAGAAGTGGTTGGTTGGTAGAAGTGGTTGGATTGGTAGAAGTGGTTGGTTTGGTAGAAGTGGTTGGATTGGTAGAAGTGGTTGGATTGGTAGAAGTGGTTGGTTTGGTAGAAGTGGTTGGTAGAAGTGGTTGGTTTGGTAGAAGTGGTTGGTTGGTTGGTAGAAGTGGTTGGTTTGGTAGAAGTGGTTGGATTGGTAGAAGTTGTAGGTTTTTTGATAGAAGTGGTTGGTTTGGTAGAAGTGGTTGGTTTGGTAAAAGTGGTTGGTTGGTAGAAGTGGCTGGTTTGGTAGAAGTGGCTGGTTTGGTAGAAGTGGTTGGTTTGGTAGAAGTGGTTGGTTTGGTAGAAGTGGTTGGTTTGGTAGAAGTGGTTGGTTTGGTAGAAGTGGTTGGTTTGGTAGAAGTGGTTGGTTGGTAGAAGTGGCTGGTTTGGTAGAAGTGGCTGGTTTGGTAGAAGTGGTAGAAGTGGCTGGTTTGGTAGAAGTGGTTGGTTTGGTAGAAGTGGTTGGTTTGGTAGAAGTGGTTGGTTTGGTAGAAGTGGTTGGTTTGGTAAAAGTGGTTGGTTGGTAGAAGTGGCTGGTTTGGTAGAAGTGGCTGGTTTGGTAGAAGTGGTTGGTTTGGTAGAAGTGGTTGGTTTGGTAGAAGTGGTTGGTTTGGTAGAAGTGGTTGGTTGGTAGAAGTGGTTGGTTTGGTAGAAGTGGTTGGTTGGTAGAAGTGGTTGGTTTGGTAAAAGTGGTTGGTTGGTAGAAGTGGTTGCCCATGATGGCAAAGAGGACTAAGGCAAACAATGTCTGTGGCTGCTTTACTATGATGAAACACAAAATTTCACAACACACACAAACACACATACACAGCGGCCCTGACCACAAGTTCCCATGAAGCTCGCCCACAGAGAGATATTATATCTTTCAAATATCAATCAATGTGAAATAAATCATAACACATGCCCTATTAAATATATCTGCCTTAGTCTTGCTGTTACTGTCCACATTGGCAGCTGACTTCCTAGAAATCATACTAACAAAAATATAACATCGTAAGTGACAGATTTGAAATGCATCTATGCTCACATAAAAATAAATACCAATACTTTACAATTATGCATAAAATCTCCAGTCTAAAACCATCAAAACAGACAAGCATAACCAACCCGTCCAGACCAGAAGAACAACTAACCAATTTAGGATCATTTAGGCAGTTTTTTGTCCAACAAGGATACTGAATAAAGTTAATTTTTTTCTCCCGTTAATTTTTTTCTTACTTCTTATCACCAAATGGAATTGCAAAAATATTAATTCAGAAAAAAAATGATTGTTTAATTTTTTTTTTTTTTTTTTTTGGAGAACAGATATCTGGCCCGTTTCATTTATGTATGATTGTAAATATGCATCACATTAAGTGTGATAGTTTGTGTTAATTGTTAAAACTGTAATCCAAATGGATGGTAATTTTATTTGCAATTCTAATTAAACTTAAATTTTGGCCTAAATATTTCCCAGGTCAGGACGCTTCAACAAACAGTTCTCTCTGGATATTAAACTGTAATGCTACAGGAAGTATTTTAACATTCTTCACCTTTAACATATATTGTCATCATGCTCTTTTTTTAATCCATTTCTCTGCCAACTTCTCTTTTCAGTTAGGGTGAAATAGCTGAGTTCCTCTTTTCATCAGTCTCATATCAGAAGCCACTCCTATGCAAAACACCCGGAGACGAGCCCAGGTCAGTGTGCTGAGGACGATTCACAGGAAATCAGCCTTAAAACTGATCACAGATCAGCTTGGTGTACTCATGTAAACCATGGTTAGGATTCAAGAAGAGAAATCCTTTCAAGTGGCTTGAATTGTTGGGATAGCAGACCACAGCAATGAGTAATAATGGTTAGTGGTTACGTTTATGGCCATGGCCATCGCTACGATTTTATTTCTGCTAAATCAGCATAACATGACCACAATGAATTTATGACCTTCCCACAGTCGATATTTAAACCCTAGCATTGTTCAATCAAAATCTGACGGGCAATCCTAGAATGCACTGCAAGGATGCTGTCTTACAAGAGCTAATATGTTAGGAAACTTATCTAATTAGTGATTAGTTATCAGAGAAACAGTGGCATAATCTTACAGAACAAGAACCAAAAGTGGTTTTATAAACATTTGCAGAGAAGGAAAATCCTACATTTGAAAAGTCTGACGTTAATGAGTTTCGCCTGCATTACTGGAAACGTCTGATTCACTGTGGAAAATAAAACATCTCCGTAAGCTGTTCCTCATGTAGGGGGTATAATCTAAATCTAACAGCATCATGAACACTCGGGAAAGCAGTGCCTCACACCTACAAATCCAGTTGGAAAGTCATTTCTCATAAACATCTTACTCACTTACTTAAGCAATCCCCCATTTTAATGCCTATGGGACAAATTACGGGTTTATGTGACATAAGCTCTGGAAAATATCAGACAGGACCCTGAGATCTGGATCACATTAATCTGAAGTTTCGCTTCGACTCAAGATTATAGATGTCATCTGCCTTGACTACAGAGCCACAGATGAGGAGGAACAAGAGCCATCTGGGTTTGGAGCGCCATCTATGGGCATTACAGTGAACAACAGTCTGAATTCATGCTAAAATGTTAAAACTGCATTCACAGTTATCAATTCATTTGAGTTTTTATATGTACCCTGGTAATGTTCAAATAGCATATTCATTCACCATTTTTTTACATGATACTTGAAATTAATAGTATGGTAGTACCATTATGGTCCAAAAATGTGGTATTACTGTAGTACTACACCCAAAAACACATGATAATACCATGAAAATTTTACAAATATATCTACATTTTTTTTCACTTTTGAAATTATTTTGATTCAGAAAATGCTATAGTACACAACACAAATAACTCAGAAATGGCAAGTAACACACCTAAACTTGAAATTTAGTAGAAAGTAGAAAGACTGAAACTGTATTTTCTGAAGCGTATCGCATACAATTTGTTTTATCTATAACTTCAAAAGTAAATAAATAAAAAAAATCACACACACACACACACACACACACACACACATATATATATATATATAAAATCTTTACTTAAATGTTTTTAAACTTAATTTGGAGGTATAAAGACTGGAATAATAATTTCTTGTAAAACATTTTAATATTTTTTAGTTTTTTCCTAACGTGAAAAATATTTGTACAGTATATATGTATATAAGTAATTGAGTATGTACTTATTTATATGCTTACACTTACTATAATTAATTTTTATATTTATTTACATTTTTATTTTTAATTATCAAATACATATAGGCATGAAATGTTTTTATATAAAGGTTTACATTTAAAGAGGATCTGAATGAATATAATATATATATATATATATATATATATATATATATAAAGAAAGTTCTATGTTCTTTAAAGTTCTATATTTTTAGTTCTATGTTGCGGGAATCACTGTGCTGTATTTTCTGATAAAATCTAAAGCTAAATGAGTGCGAGTGTGTAGACCGTGAGTCACTTTACGCTCAGTAAGCTGAATGGATGTAATTTGTTCCCTTTTAGTGAAAACAACAGGTTGTAAAATCCATGAGGAAAAAACAAATGCAATAATTACTGTTGCGGTTTGACGTCAAATTAAGAGCAGAACCTCCAAAAACACTCCTGCCCGTTTGAGTAACACAATGGAGTCTGTTCTCAGCACAACTATACACTCATCAGTCTATAAGCCTGTTGTTCATTAGTCCTTTAAGCTGCTAGTAACTGTCCTGTGAGTCACACGATGCTATTAGTTCCTCTGGTTTGGAGAAATCACATGGTGTACACCTTATCTGCTGTATGTAAAAACGAACAATCACAAATGACGTCTCTTTTCATCCAGACATCAACAGGACTGAAAGGAAAACAAATGCAGACTCTAGTAATCTCTCAATGTGTGTCTTATCTAGAGATTTGGATCTTAACAGTGTCTCAAACTGGGTTCAGAGAGTCTGCAGCAAGCAAAAGTCAGAGATCTGAATATGAAATATTTCTCATTTGAGCTGCTCCACATTCATTCATTTTATATCTCTAATATCTCTAACTGCATGACAACTAGTCCGGTGAGTTTATATGCAAAAAGTCAAAATTGTATTACTAATTGTATTGCATAATTACTGTATGTCTCTTAGGATCACATAATTTAAACTTTTTTTAACTATGTTTTTTTTTATCAAATAATTTGACTTTGTATGTCATAATTATGTTTTGTCATAATTTCATAATATCATAACAAATTAAATTTTTTTTGCCATAATTATGCTTTTTAACTCAAAATTTCTATATAATTATGTTTTTTTTTTTTTTAATGTGTCATAATATTTATGTCTAGAAATAAAGCATAAAGGCTAGAAAGCAAGAATAATGTAAAAACATTTTTTTTTTTGAGCTCCGTGAACTCAACTTAATTTGCTTCATCCAATTGATTTGTCCAATGTATTTGAATTGACAAGATGGGAGTGAAAAAATTTAAAAAAGCCCATTCAAAAAAATATATAATGAGTTGGGACTTTTTCTACAGTAAAAGAAATAAAGAAGCTCTGTTGGCTCCACTCACAGGGGACTTCATTAACGACTCTCTTGGCATTCAATCGTCTCTTTGTTTATTACTTACCATTTACCGTTACCATTAAACAACAGGAAGTATCTGTGTGTGTGTGTGTGTGTGTGTGTGTGTGTGTGTGTGTGAGAGAGAGAGAGAGAGAGAGAGAGAGAGAGAGAGAGAGAGAGTGGCGCACCCCCTATGGCACTTTAAAAACGTTCCTTTTGCGCAGGTCTCCACCTCTGAGTGTGTGTGTGTGTGTGTGTTGAGGAATGACTGTTTGTTTAATTGGTTGGGGAATTTTCATCACAAAGCTTTTGTTTGCGGAACTGAACTAAACTCATAAACAATAAACCGACACAACCTTCAACATACACACAACAAACACAAACCCATACTGTATCATCTCCATAGTAACACACAGTTCTTCTTATTTACTGTGATGTTTTTTTTTGTTTTTTTGTTTTCAGGAAAAATGACGGTGTGGCAAAAGGCAACCAAGGAGGAAAATAGTAAAGTTACTTTTTCATAGGAGATCAAATTTGCCTCTGATTTTTCTAATAATAATATAAATATAATATAAAAACAGATAAATGTTTGAGCTCATTTTATCAGTCCCTCCAGAAAAACGATCGCATTGTTTAGTGCATAATCACCCAAAGTCTGCATACTTATGCATTTTTTTTTTAATACGCCACACTTTCGCCGAAAAATTGCCAATTTCAGTGCAAAATATGCTGGGCATTTCATAATCCTTGCATTTTAGTTGCAAAAAACACATATATCGCACATAAAATCACATATATCGCTACAGAAAGTTGAGAAATGTTACGTTTGCTTCACACGAGGGCGTTTCCCCCTGTTAGCATGGGATCGTTATGAAGTGACGTTACCTGTTGCCATGGGAACGTTATGAAGTGACGTAACCTGCTGCCATAGGAATGCTATGAAGTGACATAACCTGTTAACATGGGAACGTTATGAAGTGACGTAACCTGTTGCCATGGGAATGCTATGAAGTGACATAACCTGTTGCCATAGGAACGCTATGAAGTGACATAACCTGTTGCCATGGGAACGTTATGAAGTGACGTAACCTGTTGCCATGGAAGCGTTATGATGTGACGTAACCTGTTGCCATGGGAACGTTATGAAGTGACGTAACCTGTTGCCATGGTAACGTTATGAAGTGACGTAACCTGTTGCCATGGAAGCGTTATGATGTGACGTAACCTGTTGCCATGGGAACGTTATGAAGTGACGTAACCTGTTGCCATGGTAACGTTATGAAGTGACGTAACCTGTTCTCATCGGAACGTAATGATGTAACACGACCTGTTGCCATGGGAACGTTATAAAGTGACGTAACCTGTTGCCATGGGAACGATATGAAGTGACGTAACCTGCTGCCATGGGAACGCTATGAAGTGACGTAACTATGCGACGTGAACGTCATCGAAAAGCGTTATCATTTTTTTATATTTTATTTATTCGTTTTTACAGAAGTTGTAGCATATTCCTTTTGTAAAGCTACAGAACTTGTTTGACTCATCAACATTTTGTAAGTTTGATGTGTTTATTAAGGTCTGAAATAAAACAAGATGAGAACTTAAATACTCCAGCACTTTCAGTGTTGTACTGTATATGCTAATAAGAAATGACTCTTTACATTAAGGTAGGAGCCTAGTGAGAACAGGGTGTTGGGGAATCACTTTTTTTCTCTTTTTCATAAAACCGCAGTCTTTGCAAATTCCATCACATAAAATTGCATAAATACCCCGCATATTCCATCGCATTTTTAAAGAAAACGGGCCGCATAATCAAAGATCTTTGCCAGCAACGATTGCAAAAAATCTTCTGGAAGGACTGTATTATGATTACGGACACATGAAGAGTCTCGGAGTGCTCTGCATTGGATGAGAAGCATTTGAGATATTAGTAAGATCTGATTCATGAGTTTTCAGAAAGGATGAGATCTCTCGCTCCCACAGTGACCACCAGCATAGATGCAAGCTGTGGTTTGATCAGACACTCGAACTCAAACAACAGAAATGTTAAAACCTCAAACTGTTCCACACTTCTCATTTCACTTCCACATTTCTGAGCCTTTGTTCAAGCCTGACACACACAATCACAAAACCACAAGGGTTGGGCAAGAGACTCTCTTCATCCCCTTTCTGTCCAGTCAGGGCTAGAGGTCACGATTAAAGAGGAACCGTGACGCCAGACACCGAAGACATCATGAAAATACACACACACACTTACCGAGCAGAACCGGTGGAGTGGATTTTACAGACGAACATTAATCTGTCAATATCACTGCAAAATATCCAAACAAGTGTTTGCTTCACATTAACACATCCTGATTCACTGATTCACCCAAATCACTGATTTGTCACTGAAATCAAAGGTAGTGTTATGGCTTTTGAAAAAGACTTTTTGTCATAATTTCGACTTATGTCTCATAATTGTGACTTTTTATCTCATAATCATGTTTTGTATCATAATTATTACTTTGCATTTAATTTTCACTTTATGTCATAATCATGTTTTGTGTCATAGTTATTACTTTGTATCTTGTTATTTAGACTTTTGTCATAATTATGAATGTCATGATTATGCTTATCTGTTAATTTTGACTTTATAAGTCATAATTATGACGGTTTTATATTATAATAATAATTTTTTAATCTAAAAATTTAAACTTTTTCGTCATAATTACTTGTATCATAATTTTCGACTTTTGTCATAATTAGACTTTGCCATAATTTCGATTTATTCAATTATGACTTCTCATTATTGTGACTTTTATCTCATAATCATATTTTGTGTCATAATTATTACTTTGTATCTTGTAATATACTTTTGAATGTCATATTTATGCTTCTCATGATTTTGACTGTCATAATTATGTTTTGTGTCATAATTATTACTTTGCATCTTGTAATTTAGACTTTTGTCATAATTATGAATGTCATGAATATGCTTATCTGTTAATTTTGACTTTATAAGTCATAATTATGACGGCTCATAATACACATTTGTCATCATTTTGACTGTCATAATAATAATTTTTTAATCTAAAAATTTAAACTTTTTCGTCATAATTACTTATATCATAATTTTCGACTTTTGTCATAATTAGACTTTGCCATAATTTCGATTTATTAAATTATAACTTCTCATTATTGTGACTTTTATCTCATAATCATATTTTGTGTCATAATTATTACTTTGTATCTTGTAATATACTTTTGAATGTCATATTTATGCTTCTCATGATTTTGACTGTCATAATTATGTTTTGTGTCATAATTATTACTTTGCATCTTGTAATTTAGACTTTTGTCATAATTATGAATGTCATGATTATGCTTATCTGTTAATTTTGACTTTATAAGTCATAATTATGACATCTCATAATTTACACTTGTCATCATTTTGACTGTCCTAAATATTTTTTAATCTAAAAATTTAAACTTTTTTAATCTAAAAATGTAAACTTTTTTTGTCATAATTACTTATAATTTTCGACTTTTGTCATAATTAGACTTTGCCATAATTTAGACTTTTAAATGATGACTTATCTCATAACTGTGACTTTTATCTCATAATCATATTTTGTATCTTGTAATATACTTTTGAATGTCATAATTATGCTTCTCATGATTTTGACTGTCATAATTAAAACTTTGTATCTCAAAAATTTAGACCTTTTGTCAATTTTAAATTTGTGACAATTGTTTTTCTCATAATATCAACTTATGACTTTGTATCTAAGAAATTCAAATTTTGTCATTCTTATGCTTTTTATCACATAATTTTCACTCATCATTTGACTTTGCCATAATTTATACTTATGTAATTGTATCTCATAAATTAAACTTTTGGACACATTTATACTCTGTATCTCCTTTTACCCTCATAAAATGTTTTGTGTCATAATTATAACTTTGTATCTCATAATTTAGACTTTTGTCATAATTATGCTTATTTCATAATTTTGACTTATGTCATAACTATGACTTTTCATCTCATAATTTACACTTTTGTCATCATTTTGACTGTAATAATTTACTTTTTATCCCATAATATACATCTCTCATCATTTTGACTGTCATATTTATTATTTTTATCTCAAAATTGTAACTTTTTTGGATCACACGCATGCGTAAATGTTTTTTGCCTGAGCTGCATGTGTTTCGCCTCTGAAGGCATTAGCAGAAGTTTATTGGAGGATCAGAGGAGATGCGAGGGTCACATGATCTACAGAAAGAGATGCTGGGCCTCAGTGTTTACACTGTCGGCATATGCCACGTCTCTGATGCCAGGGGTCGGGCTCAAATGGAAAGCATGTGTTCCTCGTTCTCGCTGCTCAACTCGACTGAGAGCTCGTGGGAAACATGAGGATTTACAGATAGTATTTGCTTGCCTTCTTGCTCCTTAGTGGTTTGCAGACGCAACGAGGCATCAGGCATTCATAGTTTTATCAAATCGCCCGCAATCTATAGACATTATCGACTCACAAACCCGAACGTTTCAAATCAAAATAAAGAAATTATTCCTGGAAATCATTTCAAATCAGGCCTAACCGCATCAAATGAGCATGTTCTGTGAATCTTGGCTAGATTCTTGAGACATTTATGCAATTTGTGGTCTGTCGCTTCACGGGCCAAAGATTTGTAACAACACAGCCGGTAAATCAAAGAGTAACATTATATGTACTTGCACCACACAAACGTGTGTATTTGAGCACACGAGTGACGGATTGACAAGAAGAGCGTTGAATATCTGCCACAATATCTCTGAAATACTTGGAAAGGTAATATGACGAAACGCTCAGAGCGGTTCTGTGTATCTGTAATTACAGACTCGGGCATTTAAACGTCCACTTGAACCCCTCAAAACCACATAAATATATCATGTAGGTGATTTTAATGACAAAAACAGGACTCTGAAATGTATATCTTTTCTAAATACTCCACAGTCTGGAAGATCTTGTCTTTAAGGATTTAAAAGTCTCTGTAAATGTAACACAATCTTCTCCAAAACACAGCCCTAAAATATACAATCGTTCAAGTTTTCGGATCTGTAAGAATTTTTTATGTTTTTGAAAGAAGTCTATTCTGCTTTTGTTTGATCAAAATTCAAGTAAAACCAGTAAAATATGTTTTGCTATGTGAATATATAATAAAGTGTAATTTATATCCTGTGATCAAAGCTGAATTTTCAGCATTTTCAGTGTCACATGGTCCTTCAAAAATCACTCTAATATGATGATTTGATGAGTATTAAGCAATTTCTTTTTTTACATGATACTTTGATAAATAAAAAGTTAAAAAGAACAGCATTTATTTGGAATAGAAATATCTTGTAAATTATAAAGGTCATTTTTGATCAATTTAATGCATCCTTGCTGAATAAAAGCAAAAAAAATGATTGACAGCCAACATGTCACTAGAAAATTCATTTCAAATATGAAATTAAAATAGTCAAAGTGCTGTCAGATATATTAGTTCTACTGTTATTATAACATCCTACTGTTATAATAAAGTACATAATTATCTTGCTAAGTCAACACTATTCACTATTCATCAAGAATTGGGATGGATTAATATCGAAATATCGAAACTTGCAGACGATATGAGGGACAGTCTGATAATCAGGGGCCCGGATGAGGAACTGTGTAAAACGAGGGGCCGCCGGAGGAACTAATCTTCCCTATTCGTGTTTCTGAAGTGGATTGTAGCAAGACTGAAATTCACAGCAGAAATATTACAATAATAAAATAATAGAAGAAATGTGTCTAATCTACAAAAACATGCTCTATGTATTTGGGAAAACCTGTCAAGAACTTGTATGGGTTCATATTTCACACCAAAATAAAATAAAAAAGTAAATTACATTTTGCTTTAAGAAAAAGTCTATTAATTAGCGATGTCCGCTTGGAGTTCATTGTTTTATATGTGATAATAACGCAATGAAACATGACAAATTATGCCGACATCAGGCATAATTCACATCCAGGCTGTCATACAAAAATAACTACGAATATGAACTGATCATGTTCCAGTCAGTGATCTATCTAACTAAACATATGTAGATATACGGGAAATCGCAATGGAAGACGATTTCGATTTATCTAAATATGTTTAGTGAAAGGTAAAACTTCAGAAATCTCTGTGTAAACAAACGCGCGAGAGATCACTTCCGGCGTAACGTACACTGTTCAGTTCGGTTCAGTGGGACATCTGATTCAGATCAGTTCGACATCGCTGTTCACAAGAGGTAAAAACGATAAAATACTGTTCGTTTTCTCACACAAACCGCTCGTTTCGTGTCTTAGGCCATCAATGTGTACTTACATTCATGAGTCATTAAATCATGTTTAATCTGGACTTCTCTGCGCATGCTCTTTGAGGTGGTGACCATAGACCTCCATTATATGACTGACAGACAAGAACGGTTTGACCTAAAAATATCAAAATTGAAACTCCTGCGGAAACAAAGACACCTACATCTTGGATGCCCTTGAGGCAAGATAAAACATACCAGAAATTAATTTCAAAGTGAACTATCCCTTTAACGCTAGATGTTTGTATTTAAAATAAAATATTTCTGTTATTTCGCTTTATTTCCACATTCAATCATAGACTCGTTCTTACACACTAGCGTAGTCTTCAAAAATGGTGACGTAAAACACATTTTTATGTATTATAAATAAAAGAAAAGGTTGCACTGAATGTCAATTTGCTTATTTTGATCAGGATTTAATGAGTCCACATATCATGCACACCACAGGTCGAGATCTGTCGCTCAAACACACACCTCTGCGATGCTGTTCGTTGGAACGATGCTTTCGGGAAACATTGACTCGTTGAACTGCTAACGACAGAACTTGTTCCATAGTTGGCTAACGATGCTTTCGGGAAACGCGCCCCTGAGTGGGTGTTTCATTACAGAGAGGCAAATCTCCACCAAACGCCCTCATCGTCTCTTAGCGTCAGTGTCACCAGAGACAGTCCAGAGTGCTATAGCTCACAGACGCTTGAGCGAGACGCCCCTGCTGGAGACCCTAATTAAAGCCAAACTCCTCAAAGAGATATGACCAGTAACCCAAGGCTGAAATATGTATCTGAAGCATATTTAATAAATTATGCATCCCTTATTTACTAATGGGCTATCGACTGCCGAGCCGCTGAGCCTGATAGGATGTCAGCGAGTCGAGAGAAGGATGAAGGGCTGGAAGACAGGAGAAAAAGAGAGACAGCACTTAAAAGGGTCTCACTTCTCCCTCGAGGATGAGCGAAGAGAGACATTGTTTCACTCTCTATCTCTCGCTCTCAGATGTTCTTTGGGTTTCAGCTTGTTTCAAATGGAAAATGAGATCCGATAATTTTGGTTCCGCTCTAAACAACTTTTCAAACGTGGCAAAGATCGGGGTTTTTAAATTGACAGGTTGTGTTTCAAAATTTCTAGCATTCAATATTATAAATCTACAGTCAAACCAAAATGTATTCAGACACCTTCAACATTTCTCACATCATCTCAGTTTAAAATGTTAATAAAACATGGCAGAACTCAGGTCTCAGATCAGTGGATATTTGACTGGTTTTGTCCGTCCTTCTGTTGGACTCTTACACATGAATTATGTTGAATATCTGATAAATTTAACCACACAATTAGATAATACCAGTTTAGCTCAACCAGTGACCAAGCAATGCTTCATGTTGTTCAGTGTGTGTGTAAAAAGAGCAGACAACACTCTTCAGCAAAACATCATCAGCTCAAAGTGTCCGAATCATTTCTGGTAGTCGCTGTATGAAGAATTATGTCTCAGTTTACTTTATTTTGCTCTCCTCACTTTCAGAAATGAACTATAGTGTCCTGATCACACTAGTGAAACAATATCACAAATCTGGTGTCTGAATACTTTTTGGTTTGTTGCTCAGAGGTTGGAGCTGTAAACTTTGTTTTAAATGTTTCTAGCCAAAAATGAGAGAAATAAAAATATAAGTATGTGCATACGTAGCAGCTCATGAATTCACAAAGAAATGCTTATATTGAGACGTTTGATTGAAACATTTGAGAAGCATTTAATCAATGTCACTGCATGTCTAAGACAAAACGAATGAGTAGAGCTGGGTTTCGATTCAAATTTCAAGAATCGATTCGATTCCAATTCTCAAGATCTTGAATCGATTATCATTATTCGATCTGATGCGATCTTCGAGATTTAGATAAATGTTTGATTATCTAAAGATAGCGTCAGAAAGCGGTGGTTTCTTTCCCATTGTTTGCCACAAATGAGATGCAATTACTTAAATTAATTATTTACAACAACAACAAAAAAAAAACAGCGATAGAAAATAACCAGCTTTATCTTATATAATTATTTACATACACTACCACTCGAATGTTTTTTCTGCTCACCAAGGCTGTTTTATATATATATATATATATATATATAAACAGTAATATTGTGAAATATTATTACAATTCAAAATAACTGTTTTCTAAGTGAATATATTGTTAAATGTAATTTATATCCTGTGATCGAAGCTGAATTTTCATCATCACTCCTCCAGTCTTCAGTGTCATATGATCCTTCAGAAATCACTCTAATATGATGATCTGATGAATTAATTAATTATTTTTTTATTTTTTTAAAGGAAAAAGAGAATCTTACTGACCCTGAACTTCTGAACATTTAGCAATACATAAAAATCATCGAAATATGTCAAATTGATAATAATGTAAAAATGTTTTTCCTGAAATGCTTTGGATATTTGAATGCATAAATGTGAATGCCTATTACGGCATGGGTTGAGGTCATTTCTGATGCTAAAACAATGATGGTTCCCATCTGGGATTGTTGCTCAGCTGATCCCAGAACAGTGGGATTATAAGACACTGATGCCGGTGTGCCAGCGCAGTGTATCATGTGACACTGCAACACCCTCTGCAGGTTCTTATGGGTAACTTCATACGGATGAAAATATACTGACAGATAAACCTTCTTGTGTTTCCAAAGGATATCATGCAATATCAAATTGTCAAGGATATGAGGAATACAAACTCTGAAATGACATCAACTCTAGATCTTTACAAAAATAAATAATAGCATTTCTAAACAAAATCATGTGTAATTCAGACTGAGATACAGCAGCTGTCAGAGCGGGACAGACTCGGGGCCGACAGCGAGACGGTGTTATCTGGCGCGGGAAATCAATGGTACCCTGAGCTGGAGCCTGGACCGGGTCGCAGGAACGGGGTAGCATTACAGTCATGGACCGAACGGGCCATCCATATCACGGATGAGAGAAAAATTAGGGCTTTGACTTAGAGTGTATACTAATCTTACATTTATCCATTCAGCAGACGCTTTTATCCAGAGCGACTTACAATAGATCAACAAAAGCAATTTATTAAAGAGCCAACAATATTCCTAATATACAATGTCAGGTTTATTAGACAGTAAGCTAGAAAAGAGGAGAAGAAAAAAATATTCTTAAACAATTACTCAGACTGGATGCAACATCAACAAGAGCAGCAATAAAAATGATGCATTTACTTTTAAATTGATGCTCTTGGAAGATGTCAACTGAAATATGACTCATGTTGAGGATGGATGCTTTTTAAAAAATAACTAACCATGAAACAAATACAATTCAAACTAGATGCTATAACATTTGAAAAAAATACCTCACTTTTTGCGAAGTTTTAAATAAAACAAAAGCCCATTTTATAAAAAAAATACTGTTAAAAATACATGTCCAATTCAGTGAGTTACTCAATGCGCAATGATTCTGTGCAATTATTTGCTTTCCATCTCATCAATCCCATTGCTTAAAGGAGTAGTACACTTTTTAAAAAAACTTTTGCTGATAATTTACTCGCCCCCATGTCATCCAAGATGTCCATGTCTTTATTTCTTCAGTCGGAAAAAAAATTAAGGTTTTTGATGAAAACCTTCCAGGATTTTTCTCCATATAATGGACCTCAATGGGAACCAAACGGTTCAAGGTCCAATAGACAGATATTAATTATTTATTAATTAACAAATCTTTTTTCATGTCATTTGGTTCATTCAACAAACAAAATGAACGAATTGACTCGGAAAAAGATTCACATCACACAACAGAGCAAGGTGACCATTTTCATCGTCTGGTGTCGTTTAAAGCCCTTTGAACAGTTTGCACTGAAACTGTCTATTGGACCTTGAACCGTTTGGTTCCCATTGAAGTCCATTATATGGAGAAAAATCCTGAAATGTTTTCATCAAAAACCTTAATTTCTTTTCGACTGAAGAAAGAAAGACTTGGACATCTTGGATAACCTGGGGGTGAGTAAATAATCAGCAAAAGTTTTTTTTTTTTTTTTTTTTTAAATGAACTACTCCTTTAATTTTAATCTAAATACTGTACATAAGTACAGAATAAATCTCATCAATAAGTCACAATTTTACTGCATTTCATGACAATGCATTTTTGTGAGTTAGAAGAGCACTGAAAAGGTGAAGCATAAATCTGGAAAAGAAGCCGTTTTGATGTCTGCAAGATGCCGCAATCTAATCCAGTGTCTTCAACAACGCTCTCCTCACTCGGTGCGTGAGATTTTAATAATATGTAATGACACCCTTGAAAAATCAATCTGCAATCTTCCATTGGCGCGAGAACGCTTGCATATTCACTTCAGCTGACATCATTAAAAAGCCATCCATCCACATCAGATGCACTGACTTAATTAGTTTCTACAAAGATATCGAGCAAACCTCTGACCAGAATAATGCTGATTATTGTAAAAAACCGAAGTGCGTAGAAAAGTTTTTCCATGCATGGAGCCTCCTGGGAAAGAGGAAAGGTTATCGAGAGAGAGAGAGAGTGTGTGCCGTAATGGTTATTTTGGAAAAATGGCACGAAAACGTTACACTAATGGAGCAGCACGGTTCCATCACCTGCAATTCCGTCTTTATCCAACTTCCTAATTCTGTTAACGGCTAATGGATGAATCACAAAGGTGTTTACTGATGTACAGTAGACTATACATTCTCTGCAATGGCTGAGGATATGAATTGTGGAAGATGTCAATGATGGCCATATCCTTCGCTGGGCTGCATCTCATGTGTCTCATTGAGCCTACCCCCCCGCCACCGCCACAGTGCATCCTGGGAACCATTAAGGAAACCCGAGAACACCGCAAGCACACAAGAAACACACAAACACAATCAAGAGGAGGACGGCTGACCAACACCCACGGGCCGAACCCTGAAGAGGCGATGGTGCAGATTTATCGACCGCTCCAATTTCAGACAAAAAGCATCACTTTCTGTTCAAAGTTGAGAAGAGCTGGGAAACTTTCATGTATAAATTGATTCTGGCATTGATTCCAGTATAAACAGGGGAACAAAAACATTATTCTCTAAGGTAAACCCTTGACTAGGGCTAGATTTCAATTTCAATTATGAAAACACTATAATCAAGGTAAAACGATAATTGTGGCGTGTTTGACTGTTGTAAAATGGAGTCTTTCTGTTTGAAATTGAAATCAAACAGCGTAATTAAAAGCTCATTAAGCCGCAAAAGAGATATGCGGATAAGCAAATGGGCTTCGGATACATGCCTAAACACAGGCCTAGACGCAAAAATATTAAAATGCCTTTTTGGAGAGTATTCACGTAAAAACAGTGGGTTATGTCTTACGTCCAGTTTGTTGGATCCGTCTTAAAATGACAGTATGTAACATTATCACATTAATGTAAAGGTTTCTTTGAGATATTAACCCTCTGGGGTTGTTCGTTTCAGAGTCACACTCGGGGTGTTCGGGTCCAAATGGACCCAAAGGGCGGGATTCATATTTTTTTTTAAAAAATCATGATTTTTTTTTTTATTCATTTTTTATAATATTTTTTCTTTTCTTTTTTGCTGTTTTGAGAAAATTTCAAAAATAAAAAAAAATGTATAATAAGTATTAATGCAATAATTATGACAAAATTTCCCCCCATTGAACATAATAGAAAAAATATTTTAAAAAAATATATATATTTTTTTTAAAGCTGTATTTCATTTTAGAGTCAAGCCTAGGCCTCATAAAAGCAATTTTTGAAATGAGATGGATGCCATCTGGTGGACAAACTGAGCATTTTAAAAATGCAAAACGCATGTATAATCTGAATTTTTTGGTGCGTTTGTGTATAAAAGTGTGTTTGTGTGTGTGTCTGTTTTGCTCTCTTGATGTTTTATAGCTTCACCCCTTCACTGTTGTGTGCTTTTTTTCAAGAATCGTGGCTGATTTGTAGATTGTACGCACAAAAAAACTCAGTATTTTCACATTTTTGCCAATTTCCCATTAATTTTTCCATGTGGGTCCATGTGGACCCGAACACCCCAAGTGTGACTATTTTTTTTACCAACAATTAGACTATACACATCTTGTCCCCAATTTTTTTGGGTGTTCAAATACCAAATACCAATAAAGTCACCAAATAAACTACGTAATTTAAGGTAAATCCATGACCTTGACATGACTAGAGTTGAGCTACAGAAACATATACAACCATTAACATTTGAAGCAGTGTATTTTAGGCGCTTCACATACCAGTTTTACTTGCCCACCTTGGCCAGGCGCCTTGGCATAGCAGACCAAATTAGTGGTCAGGGCATGCCGGTTAGGTGGTCAGCGGTTTGGGGATCCTGTGGTCAGCGTGCAACGGGAGCCGGAGCGACTACAGATCGCTGACCACAGCTTGTCATTGATCCCACACTCAATCGGATTATTGCGGGCCCGAAACAGCCGTGCCTGCAAAATCCGCCGGGCCTGCCAGAAGAAGGAGGGGTGGTGTCAGTCTCCGACGAATGGATGGAGGGAGGAGGGTGGAGATGGATGTGAAAACGAGCGAGCGGAGTGACAGCCCAGGGACCGATTGATCTTCTCATCATTTCCCATCCCTCTCTCCTCCTCTCCTCTCGCTCCCTCCAACCCAACCTCGCCTGGAGACGGATTCTGTCGAGCTCCACTGTATTGGATTTATGAGTTAATGGAGATGTCAAGACATAACAGATCGTGAAATAAGGAAGAGGATAGGAGGTGGCGGAGAGTTCTGTTTACACTCCCTCTCTCTTTAACGTGACGGGCGTTTGGAAGGAGTCAGTCTTAGTTATAGAGCATTACAGAGAACTTTAGGAGCAATGCAGAAATGACCACGTCTGTGTCTCTTTATGAAGGGTTTGGCCTTCATAACACATGCTTTGATGCTTCTACTAGGTGTAGGAATTGTAAAATAACAGTAGTCCTTTCCATGCCAAAGATGCCATTGTTGACAAAGAAACTTTAGGAACTTGTGTACTTCATCATTAACTTTCCAAGCCACAGGAGCCCTTGTTATCGTTAAATTACGCTCAAAAGTTTCTGATGCATCGCAAAAGATCATCGCAGTGTTCACAGTTGGGACTTTTCTTGTATCCAATCTATGGACACTTTGCCCTAGTAGTGATGATGGGATGATGGACATATATGCTGCATAATATAGAGGTGAATATTGTCTAATACCATGAAATCCCCTCAAAATACAAAATATGAAAGAATAAATATTACTGAAACTAGGGATGCACGATATATAGGCCAGCATATCGGTATCGGCCAATATATGTTCATTTTTAATGTTATCGTTATCGGCCTGGTGAGAAAATGTGGCCGATATAGTAAAGCCGATAAATAATTTATGATTCCCTTCAGCTGAGACACTTGTTGAGCACTGTTTATGTTTTTGAATTTCTTGAAATCTCTTCAAAAAATTAAAATACTGTTCGGTACAACGTGCCGCGTAAATCTGTCATATCGGCTATACGACACTATAATGACATCATTATAATTGTGTGCTTGGGACGTGGATTTAATTTTGAGACTTTTGTTTTTGTAATCAGGCTCTCAAAATTAGATAAAAAATTTGGATTTAAGTTTTTCGGCCGATATATCGGGCTAAAAGAATTATCGGTTATCGACATCGGCCAAAATTTTCATATCGTGCATTCCTAACTGAAACAAAATATAGTACACAGCACAACTGTGACCCAACTTACATACTAAATGCACTTAACCATCAAGTGTATGAGGTTTAAAAGGCTATTTTGTCATCCAGCCCAGTTCCCTTTAGCTGCGTAATAAAAGTTGCGACTTAAGTTGAGAGTATGAAGATTTATATTTATATTTTTTGGTTAATTAAGTGTAAAATCCGGGTATTTGAAGCGCACCTTTTCTACTTGAAATTTTCAGTGTGAACAGACTACTCACACCATTTATACAACAAAATGGCATAGAATAAAGGCCTTTGCACATTGAGTCCGAAACGTAAGCGTTTTTTTTCGTATTTGTGATTCGGTGGCTCTGAATTGTCAAAACACCATTCAATCCGCTGGTTACGGATGCGAAAAACGCAGAAAATCGAACCCGATCCGATTTTTTTAACGACGGACCAAAGTTGCGGAAGCAGTGTGCAAATGTGATTGACATAACATGAGGTCGCATTAATTTTTTAACATGCGAAAATTTCGGACTCAATGTGTAATGATATGCGAATCATTTTTGAATACTAAAAGCTCAAATTCATCCTATTATTAATATTTACGATATTTCACAGGCTTATGGATCGCCAATGCTACTATAGCATGCGGTTGTTGTTACACGTTCTGTCCACATCTAATAAACATTTTATTCGTGCTGAATATGGTTGAAGCGCTTCTGATGGTTTTCAGCTAATATCTCCGCAAAAACGCCACCAAAAATTCTGAAACTTATATCATTCTTTTTAGTTCGACTAGACGGTTCAAGCTCGGTGCTCGACGAATCCGTTGAGATATTTGCGTTTTTCGCTTCATGGGCACTTTGGGAGGCATTTTACATCCTTAAACAATGTTGATAATACAGCGTGGATAACGTGCACACTTGTGTTACGATTCAAAAACTTTTATTGTTCATTTCATTTTCAAATGCGTGTAAGCCAAGGCGGCGAGAAAGACAAGATAGCATATAACATTTCTTTTTTAAATATACCTAAAAAAATTAATATTTGAATAGTAACTACAGCATTTGAATAGTATTGATTTTTTTAATATTCGAATTGTATTCGAATTTCGGAATTCGTTCCAACAGCCCTAACCAGATTACATTTATAATCGGCCTGTCCCCGGCATGATGGGACGCACCTAAAATTATTTTTTTCTTTAAATGTTATGCTTATTGTCTGTTGTGACCACCCTAAAGTGCCAAAAGCTAAACTTAAACCATTAGGCCATAGCTACCCAGTTCAAAGCTCTTTGGAAGCCAAGATTTATCCACATAGTTCTTGGGCTTAAGAAGACCGATCTTGACTTTGACATAAAGCAACATTTAAATAGCCCCAAACTCCCAGGATATAAACTTTCTGGACCTTTCAGTGCTCCATGAAGAAGGGGCATGTGTGATGCAGAAAACTGAGCTATGATAAAACTTACTGACCTCCAGTAAGACTATCAAGATGATGATAAAGTGTGTGTTCCTCTCTGATTGTCTTGCAGGTTTTCTGGGATTAATGTCGGGTTTTGCGTTGTATCGATTCCCTATTGGCTTGGCACTGGTCACTTCCGCCCATCTTGTCATTGGCAGAAGGAGGCAGATCTGCTTTCTTCTCCACATTGATTGGCTCACAGAAAGTGCTTGTGGTTGTGGTCGAGCTGCCCACAGTACTACACAATTCATCCATTCCTAAGACAATAACAGCAATGAAATGGATAACTTATAGTGGTAATGGGGTTAAAAAGATGCATTGAACAGATGTTCAACAAACCTGAACCGTGGCGCATTGGGTCATGCAGGTGCTAATCCCATTTCTTCTATTTCCACCACTTTCCTGCCTTTGCAATGGACTGTGAAATTACAGGCAAACAGGCCATAAATATCAAGTACATCACCTCTATTAATCTATGATAAACATAAAATTCTGATTATGATCAAGCCTAAGGCCAAGATAAGCAGTATCAACACTGAAAAGGTTTTATCTTTTCAAACAAAGGGTGAAAACGTGCCCCACTAGACCCAGTTTAATGACATTTATTGTTATTAATGAGGGGTAATTAGGGGGTCATAAGGTTACTTTCAATTTGCAACTTGTTCCACTCAACCATCAGTCATTCCACTAGATTATTAAAACTTAAAACTCTTAAAAGTAATATAATCAGTAATCAGTGAAGGAACCGTTCACCCAAAAGTGAAAAATAAAATGTAATTTACTCACGTCATTCAAAACCTGTATGCATTTTTGTGTGAACCACAAAATAAAAATATTAGAATGAATAAATAAAAACTATCCCTTTAAATGTGAAGCATGTACCTTCGTCACGTCTAACAATACTAAACTCATTTGCTAAATAATGGCTATTTTTAGGGTCATTTTTATTCAACAAGGATGCATTCAATTGGATTTAAAAAGCCATTTATAATGTTACAAAAGATTATATTTCTATTAAATGCTGCTATTTTCAAATAAATGCTGAACTACGTTTCAGTTGATAATCAGAAATGTTTCTTGAGCAGCAAATCAGCATATTAGATTAAAACTTTTTATGTACACTTGAATGATCAAGAAACAAGATCAGAGATGGTATTTTGCTTGTTGAATCCATAAAGGTAAGATAACAATTTATGGCATATTTTTATGGCCGGGTAAACATGATCATGATCTTGAGCACCAGCCTCACCTTGAATCTGTGCTTGAGGTTTACGGCCTCTTAATGCATGTCACTTAAATCCAGCATTGACCTCTATGGCCTCTGTCCAACATTTATACGTCTCAAAAATTCCCCTCTCATCTCCCGGTCAATGGTGTTTTTTTGGTAGGAAAATTAAAAATGCAAATCTAATCTGGTCGGCCTGTAATGTGATCAGTATGACGGCCGATCAATGTGTACCGTCATGCAAACGGGAGGCAGTGATGTATGTGAGAGAGGACGGGTGAGGGGGGCTGACCGCTCTCGCTTTATCACTACACTCTCTGTGAGTGTGTGTGTGTGTGTGCGCGTGCATGTACATGTTTTTCTATCTGGGTGGGGACTTCAACCTGGATGCATGCCGACTCATGGGGACTTGTGTCACAGTGGAGAGTTAAATTGATAAACAAGCTTATAAATCATACAGAATGAGTTTTTGTTTTTTTTAGTTTCTGTGATGGGTAGGTTTAGGGCTCGGGTTAGTGTAAGGGGACAGAATATACAGTTTAAAAAACAATATGTCTATGTAGAGTTAAAACTAAGATAGTAAAACTAAAAGATTCCTCACCTTGAAAAGTGATCTCTGATCATTGGTGGATCAAACCAGCAAACCAGAGATTTTCTTTCTCTTGTTAGTTTGAGGCCTTCAATAATTACTTAAAGAGGTTAGTGACAATAGCCAAGTGTCTCCTGCTCACCAAGACTGCATTTATTTAATTAAAAATACAGTAAAAACACTAATATTGTGAATATTACAATACAGCAGTGTCACGTGATGCTCCAGAAATCTACTGATTTGCTGCTCAAGAAACATTTCTAAATTGTTATCAATGTTGAAAACAGTTGTGCTGATTCATATTTTTGTAGTGATACATTTGAGATACATTTTATATTTTCAGGATACTTAGTTAAAATGAACAGCATTTATTTGAAATAGAATTTTTTTATTATTATAAATTAATTATAAATGTCTTTACTGTCACTTTTGCTCAATTTAATGCATCCCTGCTGAATAATATTAATTTTGTTTAAAAAAAAAACAAATCATACCAACACCAAGGCTTTGTTTAGTGTTTGTACAGGAGTATAAAATAAAAATAAATGCATTAAACCGAAAGTTAATCAAAGCTACATTTTACCAAACGTGAAATCCCCTAAACGTGGTAAAATCACTCGAATGAAAAGCAGAAACATAATATGATTTTTTTTTTTAAACCATGTTCAATATATAGTGTAAATAGTCAAGTGGTAATTATGTATGTACAGTATATATATATATATATATATATATATATATATATATGAACTTTGGCACATTAAAGGAGTTGTTCACTTTTAAAAAAACTTTTGCTGATAATTTACTCACCCCCATGTCATCCAAGATGTCCATGTCAGTCTTTCTTCAGTCGAAAAGAAATTAAGGTTTTTGATGAAAACATTCCAGGATTTACTCCATATAATGGACTTCAATGGGAACCAAACGGTGTAAGGTCCAAAAGGCAGTGCAAACTGTTCAAAGGGCTTTAAACGACTCCAGATGATGAATAAGGGTCTTATCAAGTGAAACGATCACTCATTTAATAAATAAATAACAAAGTTTAAGTTTTATAAGCTCAAATGGTCGCCTTGCTCTGTTCTGTGACGCGCATTCGTGACTCTCCTGTTCGAACTTGTTCATCAAAATGAACGAATCTTTTTCCAAATCAATTGAACGAAGTCAATTCGTTCATTTCATTCGTTGAATGAACCAAATGATTCGAAAAAAGATTTGTTCATTTTGATGAACGAGTTCGAACAGGAGAGTCACACAGAACAGAGCAAGGCGACCATTTGAGCTTATAAAACGTAAACTTTGTTAATTATTTATTAAATAAGTGATCGTTTCGCTTGATAAGACCCTTATTCAACGTCTGGAATCGTTTAAAGCCCTTTGAACAGTTTGCAGTTTGCACTGAAACTGTCTTTTGGACCTTAAACCGTTTGGTTCCCATTGAAGTCCATTATATGGAGAAAAATGCAGGAATGTTTTCATTTCTTTTCGACTGAAGAAAGAAAGACATGGACATCTTAGATGACATGGGGGTGAGTAAATTATCAGCAAAAGTTTTTTTTTTAAAGTGAACTACTCCTTTAATATAAATGTGTGCGCATAACAACTATTCCACAACAGCTTTAAATGTGGTTTATCCAGTTCAATTTCACTGTTCTAGTAATAAAATGTTCATATTTCATAGAAAACTTTGTGATTAACACCTCGATATTTGCCACTCAACATGACTCACTGAACTAGTAATGAAGCTTAAAGTAATCCCGTTTCATATTAGCCCGTCAGCAGTTTCCGCCGCCATCGGCATCTGCTAAAGATCACAAATGTGATTTAGTACTAGTTTAACAGTCACGTTTTGTATACTCCGTCGCACACACATTCACACGCGAGACGACACTGACAGCGGGGAGGTTAGAGGGGTTGTGTTGACCGCCTGTCTGACCGCAGTGGTGGGTGGGAGATTTATTTAGGATAAACCAGCGAGCTCTGAAAGCCACACAGGCCACAGAAACGGCAGCCCGGTACATCTTCATTAACAAGAAACATTTCTATTGATTTCATTTTTCCAGCGTTTCAGGTTACACATAAGAAATATGTATGGTGGGGTTAAATGAGTTATCCTGACCCGATTTGTATCGAGCACACTCTTTATGATATTATCTATGGGATCGGTTAGTCAGTGGGTGTCAAAACTATTTGGCTGTAATGGGATAATGCACAGCTGCAGTCCTGATGGGCCGCAGAAGCAGGAGAGACGGCAATTCAATTGTATCCTGCGGGACAATGGGCAAACTGAAAGGAGGTGTAGGGATGAAAGCGGAGAGTCCGATAAAATGTAGTGGGAAAATCTGAAGAACTTTAGCAGTTTTATGATAGCCGGCTCTCTATTTGTATGTCTTGTTTAGTTTTGTGAGATTCTTTTTATCATGACATTTCATTACTTTTTACACAATTCTCATTACACCTGGATGCGTGTGTGTGTGTCAATCACATTTTTCATAATGGTAACAATTTTCTCTGTATCAAATCTGCATAAATGTCATGTAAAAATATACATTAGCATTAAAAAAAATGTGGGGCCTCATTTATAACCGTTGCGTTTGCACAAAACAGGCCCTAAAGGAGGCGTACGCCACTTCCGACACATTAGTTGTGCACCTGCACGCAAACTCTGACTCATGCGCACACACATTTTGGGGACGGAACAGTTTGGCGACACCGATGGTGAGCTGAGGGACTTCATTAAGTAAATCTTAATTATAAATTTCCCCCCTGGGATTAATAAAGCAAAATCAAATCTTCATTATGAGTCCTAATCATAAATACAGTGCATGCTCACAATAACAGTTGAAATAAATAAAAGAATGATTTAAACTCTGTTTTACATCTAATATACACATTTAGATTAAATATTTCATTAATGGAGCACTTAAAACACATGAAATCGTTGCCGAGAAGTTACAACATTTTTTTATATTCTAATAAATAGAAATATTAGTAGTGGATGCGCTGCTTTTGAACACTTTTGCTGCACTTTCTTTTAATACAGCGAGGATTAACAGCAGAAAATATTTTTACACAAATTATGATCAATAATGCAATAAAGCAATTAAAAATACTATTTGGCCAGTGGAAAAGATTGAGAAAAACATTCTCTGAAATGTGTTTTATACTATTTTATTTATTTATTCAAAAACAAGGAAAGGATCGGCTACTAAATGACTTTTAGCAATGTAATGTGGCGCACATCCGTATCTCATATTTACCTAATGTCTTGTATCACGTGGATGAATATGCATATGCAAATGAGGATATGCATAGTAAAACTAGGCTCCATATATATGGTTATTTTGGGGTGAAAACGCATGTGCGCACAATCTGACTGGGTTTATAAAGGGAATATTGCGCAAGTTCAGGCGGATGCATGGGTTTATAAGTCTGAATGTTTTTGCCGTACGGCATTTTTGGCTTTCAGACGCACGGACACTTTTAGTAATGATCCTGTGTACAGTTTTATAAAAGAGACCTCTGGTGTAATGTCAGAAAAGCCCATTAAAGTCTCAGGAAACTCGACTCAGGTCTGGTCTGACTGGTTTTCCTCACTCGTCCTTCTGCAGGCCTTCAGAGGGCATATTGATCAGCCTTTATATCCAGAAGCTACTCAGCGATTACCGCAGTAAGAGTGCTGTAATTCATGTCATTATTTCTAGAGTGCCGCTGCTTTTCATTTATCAGTGGAATGTTTGTGGGAAGATGTTTGCAATCTTTCAGAGGTCTGCAAATGGAAAATTAATCTCGCTCTTGTAATTTAAACGACAGGGACAGACTCTGAAGGTCTCTTTGCATTACCATACCTCTTCTTCTCCGTCGTTCTCCTCATCTAGGTCATGCTCCACCACCTGAAACGAAAAGCAACACAAGACTTCAGCGTTCCTTTACTGTCGCCAAACATGACATTTATTTTAACAAAGTTTTAGAGAAAGATACTCTAAAACCTCTACAAAAGCTTGGAGCAATTTGTTGTTCTCCTCGAACAAATTAGTCTTTGTGATTTATGTTTGTTTATATATCCAATGCCGTATGGATGATGATATATATGCACTGAAATCGACGGCACTTTTTCAATTACACAATCGTTCAAAAGTTTGGGGTCTGTAAGATCACAGCATCATTACTTCAGTCTTCAGTGTCACATGAAAAACATTTCTGATTATTATAAATGATGAAAGAGTTGTGCGGCTTCATATTTCTTTTCAGAATTTTTTGCTGAATAGAAAGTTGAAAAGAACAGCATATATTTCGACATACAAATATTTTGTACACGACTTTTTCAACTACATTGTTCTGTCCTTTATGATTGAGGCTTATCAGATTGATTGATATGAGTCCGGTGAGATCTTGCACACAAGCCAAGGTTTTATGTCAGATTGCGTAAACATAATAGCTAAGACTTTGATCATGATTGACAGCATTAAAGTTTATTTCGCATTAGTCTTATCAATTTTCGTATCCTCTATGACACACAAAACTGAAATAATCCTAGATGAAAGAGTAAATGCTAACTTTCATATTACAATCATAACTTAAAGGAAAGCTAATTAACATGATATTTATGTTGCATATCATATAAACCATTGATATTTTAGTATCACATTAGTATATTTGGATTTTATCTGTTGTCATGTTTTTAAGTAATTTTAGTGATGCACTATATATCAGCCACTATATTGGTATCGGCCGATATATGTACATTTTTTGTTATCGTTATCGGCTTGATAGGAAAATTTGGCCGATATATTTAAGATGATAAATAATGGATTATTTCCTTCAGCTGAGACACTTCAGATAAGCAATGTTCAACCAAAATTTAATTTGAAAATTCAAAAATCACCAATTTAGAATAGCTTGAAATATAATTGAAATCAAAGGAAAATACAGTTCAGTGCAACATGTGCACCGCAAGTTTGTCATGCAGGCCACATTAAATTATTATGAGAACATTATTATTGTGTGCTTGAGACACGGATTTAAAGGTTAGTTTTATTTTTATAATCAGGCTCTCAAAAAAGTTATAAAAATTTGGATTTAGATTTATTGGCATTGAAATATTGAAATATAAGGAATTATCGGTATTGGACAAAATTTTGATATCGGCGCATCCCTAGTATCAGTTATCAGGCTCAAAAAAATGTTATACAAATTTGGATTTAGATTTATTGGCCAAAAAATAGGTTACTGGCATTCACATACAAGGAATTATCGGTTATCGGTATCGGACAAAATTTTGATATCGGCACATCCCTAGTATCAGTAATCAGGCTCTAAAAAAATGTTATACAAATTAGGATTTAGATTTATTGGCCAAAAAATAGGTTACTGGCATTCACATAAAAGGAATAATCGGTTATCGGTATCGGACAAAATTTTTATATCGGCGCATCCCTAGTATCAGTAATCAGGCTCTAAAAAAAATGGTATACAAATATTGATATAGATTTATTGGCCAATATATAGGTTACTGGCATTCACATACAAGGAATTATCGGTTATCGGTATCAGACAAAAATTTAAATATCGGCGCATCCCAAGAAATTTTGTTGTGTTTGTCTTTTTTTAATGTCTGTATAGTTTTTATTAAGTTTTAGTTTATTTTGTCTGTTTTTTGTGCTTTATAGTACACATTATCATCAAACCATACTGTTCTCCTATGGTTGTGTATTATACGTACATCACAGACACACTAACATGCATTTAATCAGGTATCGATCCGTTCACTATGCAAATGATTACCAAAATTTGTGTCAGATGGAAAAATCCTAGCTAAAACTCCAGCTTTAAAAATGCTGAGACATTTGAGACACTCCAAGGCACAAGATCAAGTGCAGACCCCAAAAGCAGTAGATGAAGCTGTACAGCAGTCCTGTGAAAGATGAGATGACGGATTCTAACTCTGATGGATGGATACAGCAGTCATTGTACGCATCCATCTCTTCTGGCAGCGTGTCAAAGCCCACACACCGCTCTCTGTCCGTCCAAAACAATAAACCTTCACATCCAGCTTCATTGGGCCCGAGCTAAAATCAAAGCGGCCCTGACATGTCTTCTAAATCCAATCATAGGTCAATAGCTGGAATGATTGATTGGCTTCAAATCCAATTGCATCTTCCCAGGCCTGTGCATTGGGCCCTATTAGAGATTGGCATTGGCAGGGCCCGTCTTGGGAGTCCCGGCATCGTGGGAAGTGTCTGTCTGCCAGCTCTCTTTAATTGCCTTATTATAACAGCCAAGAGTTCTGGATTGGCCGGTGCTTATTAGCCTGATTGAGGTTGGTAACAGAGCGAGATCGAGCTGAAGTCTCGTGCTGCTGTGCAATATAAAGCTAGTAATATGAAACAAACTAAATGCTAAATGGTACCGTCCATGATTAATCACAAGAGAGTTGCAGTGACGTAAGGTATAAAACAAGCAAGCTTGCAAAACCAAGGCAGTTTGTGCTGGTCCATTTTTTTATCTTTACAAATATAACAGATTATCAATCGGACTTTTGAACTTTTCTGCAAGAGGAGATTACAGCGAAAACCAAGGCAGAGGTTGTGCACAAACACTTGGTCTAATGACATCATGTACACTAAGGAACACATCTGCTAATAATTGCCAATGCGTGTTGGATGTTGTAAAGATGTGGCATGCAAATTGATAAGACCTGCATATCACACCATAAATTTGCATATTGTTTTTAAAAGACAACAGTGAGACTTTTGATGCAAAGACGTGCGAAGCTGCTTTGTTTACATTGCACGGAAATAAGAAATACATTTTCTTGATAGCAACATGTGCTAATTAAGTCTAAATGCATTGTGGCATTCAAAATTACTTAGGATCTCACCAGGATGAAGTTGGGGTGTTAATGGTTAACATGGGCTGGTCCCATCTATGGATTCCTCTGCTAGTATTAGTGGCTGTAAAGATAAGCAGCGTTCAGAGTTTGGAGTCCAGAGGCTGTGGCTAACATTGAAGATGAGGATCATACCAGCAGGTGCTCAGTTACTTGTGTCGAAGCCCTAAAGAAGAGCAGAAGTTGAGAACGGTCTCTGCCGTATGTCTGAGGGTGAGTATGGGCCTCAAAAAAGGCTTTAATATGAGGGAATCTAAGAAAATAGCATTGTATACATAGATACTTAAACTATAACGCATGCATTTATTATCATTTAAGTGGTAAATCATCTTACATTCAACTTTTTTTTTAATTTAAACTTTAAAAAAAACTAAAACGGAAAATATATATATATCAGTATCTTAGCACTTAACTAAATATGGGTTATTCGTGAGGAAATCTAAGAAAATAGCATTGTGTGCATAAATACTTAAACTATAACATGCATTTATTATAATTTAAGTGGTAAATCATCTTAAAGTAAACTTTTTTTAGAATTTAAACTTTTAAATAAAAATGAAAACAGAAAAAGTATATATATCAGTATCTTAGCACTTAACTAAATATGGGTTATTCGTGAGGAAATCTAAGAAAATAGCATTGTGTGCATAAATACTTAAACTATAACATGCATTTATTATAATTTAAGTGGTAAATCATCTTAAATTTAACTTTTTTAGAATTTAAACTTTAAAATAAAAATAAAAATAAAATTATCACTTTACTCTGCCTGAGAATGCTGTGAATGTGTTGATTTTAATGGGATTTGTGTTGCAAGGACGTCGAAGGAAACACAATCAGTTATTGTAAACACTAAGAGCCTATATTTGATGTTAGATCAGATCAGTTCTCACCTCGTCTGGGTCCTGGTCAAATTTGGCAGACGCAACAGTTGTCCAGACGGGAGAGCGCATCACACCAGAGGGAGTGTGTGTGGAACGACTGACAGCACATTAGTGCAGCTCTCAAAGCGTTAGACGGGGCACATGAGCCAAATCCAATAGAGTCTGAGCTGCGAGCAGACAGCCTAAAAGGTTTGTAGCAGCGCTGTGAAATGAACAGATCAACAGAAGCACTGTAATTACCGAGCAATTAACGAGCCAGGTCTCAGCAACATGATACAGTACACAAACAGTGAAAGGCGTATCAGAGTAGATACAGGTGTAAAGACAGAAGAGGACAACATTTCAAGAGTGCGTCAATGCTATAGCGAAAGAAAATGCAGAGTAAATGAGGCTCTTCAACATCTCAATGCTTTGCTTTTGAGATTAAATGGAGAGCAAAAGCTGCCAGTTAAGTTTTAACTTTGTCTGGGAGAGTAAAAATAGCTGTCATATACAGTAAGAGTATTGAGCTATAAAATAAATGTGGATATCAGCTCTCACCAAACGCTCTTGGAAAGAAAATATACAAGTTCACATTGAAATCTGAGCATCACAATGGTATTGAAACTCTACAGGCAAACAATATTTCATGCAACAACAACAACAACAAAAAAATAGATACAAATAGATGCAAAAGCACATTACTATTGAAATAATTAGATGAAAAGCGAAGTAAAAAAAGAACTACAATTATTCAAACTACAATAATGCAATATTTAAAATGACAAATTACTAAAACTTAAATTAAAACGAAAACATGAAAATAAAAATAAACATGATAGTATATAATAATAACTCAGATGATCTCATTTGTGAATACACTCTCCTTTGGGCAAAATAAATAAATAGTTGGGAACGAGTTCTCAAACTAAAAGTTGAAAGTGCCAACAAAAGTAAGTCATGGGCTTCTCTGGGCTCTAGAGGTGCTATCGCTATCTTAAGCGGGAACAATCACTCCTCCGACACATTAATTATTAATCCCAGGGAGTAGTTAATTATTTATGTTAATTGCTGATTTAAGTTTCCTTCCCCAAACACAGAAACACAGGGGGATGGGAGAACAACGGGAGTTAAGGTCAAACAATCAGTCGACGAGAGGCCGACACTTTACTCAATCTGTTTAACCTCGCTTTGTTAGATGCAATCGACTGTGTCACAAGGGACCGTCGCATACCGACACACACGCTTTAATGATGCACAACCCCCGTTTATACAAATGAAATTAGTAAATTCTGCTTTTCTTGTGCTGTTTTCAGGATAGCGGCGAGCGAGGAGAACATCTGACCTCTTGCTCTCAGTAACAAGGATTCATCCTGTTGTGGAACACAAATCCAACAGGGAATCTCTGTTACTGGGGGTTAAGGTTCAGCGTTTCACTTGGTGGAGGTCAGAAGATGCCGGAGACACCTTGAAATCAAGGCAAATGACATTGAAAAATGCTTGACTTCCTATGAATTGACCTGTGCAATGAGAGGCCAATGTTAAAATTGCCCTTTTGCATAAAATTAACACATTTATCTCATTAGAGAATATGAGAACATACAAAGCTCTTGTCTACATGGTATATATTAAGTCAATTTTGAAATGTTGGTCTATTTTGCTCACATAATTGGTCTTCTTTTAGACTGGTGGAAAGAAAACACCCAAAATCAACATTTAAGTGTGTATATGATGACACTTTATCTTATTTGCATCTGTAGACTTCAATTACAATCTTCACTTCAGCAGCTTTACACACCTATTTATATTCTGAAGGTTTTTACAGAGGAGTATGTTGATATATCATTCACCTGATATTAAACATTTTATTCCTACAAGCGTGTGGATTTTTTGTTTCTGGACGTTATTTATTTTGAAAATCTCTGCTGTATGTCAACAAAATACAATTAATTTTGAACTTTATGCAATGTTGAGATTTCTGCTCAGAAGTTTTATTCAAATTGTATTTAATTAGATAATGCCTAGTTTTCATATTAAACAAAAAAAAAATCAAAATAGTTATCTATGATTTATCACCTGGGGAAAGTACGGTGATCTATTAGCTATATTTGTACCCTATCCACCTGTGATGTCTTGCCATAAAAGAAAATAAAAACAGTTTAAGTGTTTAAAAAGGGAAAAACACTGAGAAAAAAATGGATTTGGAAGACATTCACAGTCTGTTTACCAGGTTCCACTGCATTGCCCTTTCAAACATCCCATTTGCCCCTTCCTTAGTTTCACCCCAATAGTTCCTGGACAGGATCGGCCCAAGAGAGTCTGAGAGAGGGGGGACCGTTGTTGTTTACCTGTCATGGCCTGCCTGGCCTCCGCTCTTCAATGCGTCTCCCCTGGGCTCTTCCCATCTCCTCTGCTGTTCCCAAGACAACAATCCCATTTCGTTTGGTTCTTCTCAAACTAGCAGGGGTCTCGGGAGGCTCTCAATTAACAACGCTTCACACGAGATTCTGCGGGAAGCAACAGAAGTGGGATATCAAACAGACTGCAAGCATTAAAATACTTCTCTCCCCAAAGTGTGATACTGGGAAAGAAATGTTCAGCTTAATTTGATAAATTATATAAGGCCCTAAATGTTCTTTTTAAAGGTGCAGTGTTTTAATTGACTCTTTCCAAACAGGTCCCCCTTCTGCTAATTGGTCAGACAAACATGTAGCCCCACCCCCAACTCAAGGGGTAAATGATTAGCATGAGTCATTTAGTCCTTGCTGGTAGATGTAACATCATTAACATCAAAAACCCAAATGTTTCATAGTATCATTAATTGTTTTGGTTTTGTGCATACTAATTAAATAAAGCTAATCTCATCAAAAATTACATTTACCTCATGATGAAATTTTTTTTTTTTTTATATTCTATTCAAATCTACAGTTTATGGTTTATTCCAGTGACATCATATCTCCATCAGGTTCTAGAGTGCATAATGTTTCTGGAAATGGACTTATGGGTAGTCTCTGATGTCTTCAAATCAAGCCATAAATCACAGTGGCAACATTGTTTTCTTTATTAAACCGATTTCAAAGTGCATTCTAGTAAGAAATTGAAAGCATGACCTAGAAGCAAACAACAGTCTTGTTGTAAGAGAAAATGATTGAGTGAAACTCTACAAGTAAAACTTTTTTTTACTACATGAAAGAATCTCTGAAGCTTGCAGAGAGTTTTATTTTGATTAACGGATTAAAATAATTGAGCATTTAATTGCTCTCAACTAATTATGTAGCCTACTTTCCAAGTGGTTGAGCCTATACATTTATTTAATATACATTTCAGGGTAAAGAATATCTGAAATTAAGATCATACGTTCTGGCTATGTATTATTGTGGCCACAGGTATACCTAACTCTTGATCAGTCCTTTTCCTTCTGAGATTTAACTAAATGTGTTTTTGTTGATTTGTACAAATTATACAATATCGTAGTTAGAGTGTTGTTTAGACCTGTTGTTAAAAATCCAAATAGGCTTTATACCAAACGTCAAATGAACAGACAGGCCTCACTGTATTGGCTTGTCTGAGAAGAAAAAAAAAAGAAAATCAAGGATGTAATTCTTGAAGAAAAAGAAAAATGTGTAACTTTGCATAATTTAAAATGCATAGTGAATAAATACATTGAATTTATAATAGTTATTTTGAATAATTGAACTTAAGTCTTAAGTGAAATTAACTTAAGTCAATAGCTGTTTCCATTTCTATGCGCATTTTAATGTATCGCATCAGAAACAACGAATTTTGGAAAATTTTGGAATTCGCAAAAACGTTTTTAACCTCGCTTAGGTGGTTTTTGACTTAGAAAACGAAACGAAAAAGAGTTAATGCGAAAAATTGGAAATGGAAACTTATTTAATGTAGTACAGCCAACATGCACAACAACATTATGTTGTCACATAGCAAGAAAACCATAAAGCAGGGAATTATATCGACAACAGACCCACTATAGACCTTCATGGCCTGAAAACAACAAATGGGAAATAGTAGAACTCAAACAAAAAAACTGCATTTTCATGATCCAAATATGTTTTACCAACTTTATTTAAATACTGATTATCGAATACGCAATTGCAAGAGATTACGATGGAAATAAAGAGCTAAAGAAAGTGATGAGACTGTGAACTTCATTTTGATATTTGCTAAAACCAGCTTTTGAAATGTTGATATTATCGAAATAAATGTTGATCATTTGATTGCACGGTGACGCACCACAAAACATCACAGAACCCACCAAACCCATTGCTACTTACTAATATTTGTGCCTTCTGTTTTCCCTCTAAAATGATGATGTCACTTCCAGGAGGATAATGTTTTCTTCCTAGTTACAGGTTTGGCTGCACAGTTAGCCCCTGCTGGTAGATATTGTAACTACACCATCTGTCAACAAAAAGATGAGTATTTATTGAAACGAAAATTATTTCCTTCTTTACACTTTCTGAGTGCAATATTTTATTTAATATTTGAAGATAGATATGATGATGATGATGATGACAAGAAATATATATAAATAATATCATTGCATTCTTTCACTCTTGTGCAGCAATGCTCCTGCCATTTCTTCAGCATCTCCTCACCCACAACACACACGTCAGAATCTGTCTTCATCTACTTCACTTCTGTCCCAGTCGCCACATCTGTCAAAGACGGATCTCATCCGCTCGGCCAAACCAGAGAAATGGAGGAGGAGCAAAGGAACTAAAGCTGAAAGACAGAGAGAGAAGGTAAGAAAGAGATGGCAGTAATTTCATTCTGCATCTTTCTGCTTCTCCATGTTGACTTT
The DNA here is from genome assembly GCF_016745375.1 of Pimephales promelas. The sequence goes on from NW_024121532.1 coordinate 607,608, forward strand.
TATTAGAGGATCAATATTGTGGGAGTTGCAGCAGTTCCGTGAGATGGAAAAGACCTGTAATCACAGATGAAGTGTATCGGCAGTCACTGTCAAAACCCACCCCAGAGTTTGACTCGTGACCAGCCCACTGACCCCTGAACCAAAGACAGAAAAGATGTTTTTAATATCTCAGCTGTTTTTCTTGCATACAACCTATGCCAAAATCTGACACTCAATGGCATGTTAACATATAAAAATAAAAAAAATACTCCGGCTTTTTCCATCTTTTTCTTTAAAAAAATGTAAGAATTGAGTTTCTAGTACAGAATTTCAGGTGACACGCCGGAGACGAATTTGATGATATAACGTACATTATGCATTTGGCAGACACTTTTATCCAAAACATCTAACATTGCATTCAAGGCACACATTTTATTTATTAAGTGCTTCCTCTAAGGAGGCAAGGGATGCTAACATTTTTTTTTAGCAAAAAATCTATAATACACAAATAAAGCAATGCAAATATTTACAAAATGTGACATTAAAGTCTTTTTTAAAAATACTTTTTTTTTTTAAATGTATTTTTTAAGGTCTGTTTTTTAAAAGGTCTTTTAAAACTTTTAAAAGGTCTGTTTTTTTTTATTAACAGCCAGAAGGTAAAGCTACGTCTCTCTCATTTGTTTGTTTTTTTTTTTTTTTTTTTCGTTTTTATGTAAATCCAACGTTTATGTAACTGACAACATTATTAAGTGTAACTGGGCCATGAATTTACATTTGAACCATAAAAACAAATAAAACCTGTGAGGACTTTGCCTCCTCATTCAAAACACCATGTTAACACTATGTTAAGTTTTCCAGTCAGTGTGGGAATAATATCGTGTCTCTTTATTGAAAATAATTCATATTTTTGAGGCGCAGTCTTTTGAGGTTCGTCGCGCCGAACGGCAGTTTGACTTAACGTAGCAGCTAACGATAATCCAGCCATGTCAACGTTAGCCGAACCTCTCGAACGTTTTTAAACACAACTATTTTAAATTATATATCTATTTTTAAAAAGCCTACAATAACGTGATAAATTATTAATAAATACCTATGTTTTGTCGGCAGTCGGCTGTCAATCTTCGCCTGAGTGGTAAACACTGGAGCTCTTGCGGTTGCTATGACGTGGGCTAATAATCTGTGGTTGGCGCCCAAAAAAAAAAAAAATGGAGGGTTTTCACCAACGTCACATTCTGGGCGGTAACCCCGGATGAGCGGCCATTATGGGGGCACTCGGATGGATTGCACTGTTTATGTACTACTGAACACATTGTTACACTAAAATAAAACACAGACAAATCCGTGGTAGGTGCGAAATCATATAGAGAAGGACTTACCAAGCAGGAGAGAGCGCAATATTTTTGACAAACAGAAACTAAAGTTAATATGTGTTAATAAATGTCCGAACGAGCTAGCTTCTCTAGCCCGTAGCCATGCTGGCTGATGAGCTGATGCTGTGCCTCTCAACCACAAACGGCTTCTTTCATCAGTTTTTTTTTTTTTTTGCACTCTTCTCTTTAACTTTTGGCAGTTTGTAGAACTCTAAATGTATTCTCCCGATGGGATCGATTAGTATAGACCAAAACTCGACCATTTTTCAGGAGAAATAATCAGCCAGATTTGCGAGTCTGTTTATGTTATAGTAAAATAAATGGACAGAGCGATCTCATTGGAACTCCATTGAAGCCCGTTTTGGGCGATTTTTTTAGCACTTCCGTCCATGACGCGCAGACTCAAACAGAGCTTGACAAAATTGTTATTTCCAGACCTAAAACAGCCATTAAAAGTCATGGAAAATATTAAAAAAATCTATTATATATTTTTTTTAAGAAAATGTGACGCTGACTGAGTAATGATGCTGAAAATATTTTGACTTTTTTATTTCTATTTATTATCACCCCTTAAATATTTAATCAAGACTCTTATTCTTTGTGCAATCTGTTGAAAAAAATGTTGTTTAAAATCATCATGAATGACTGGAACACAAATGCATCGGTCAAAAGATGTGGAAATAGTAAAACACTGCCCAGTTTTGATAGGAGAGTTTAAATGATGCTCAGAGATAAAACACATCATTATGACATCATGCACTTTGAGTCAAGGTTAATGTCCCCTCCTCTCTCTCTCTCTCTCTCTCTCTCTCTCTCTCTCTCTCTCTCTCTCTCTCTCTCTCTCTCTCTCTCTCTCTCTCTCTCTCTCTCTCTCTCTCTCTCTCTCTCTCTGCAGTGTTTCATTCAAACAACCTTCCTTGATTCAATGTCCACCTGTCTCTCACTGATCATTCACTCTCTTTTATCACTTGTTTCTCTCTTGTCGTCCTTCTCGCTTTCCCTCCCTCTCTCTGTGCTATAAGTACCATGGTACTGAATGTATAATTCATACCTGCTAATGGGGAGCCGGTGCTGTAGAACCAGAGCCTCAGGTATCGGGTCTCTGCTCTGGTCACCGGACACCGTGCTGTATGCAGTAACTTATACTTTAATTATGGCTCTGGTGGAAGCAGCACGGGCTCAGGTGTCCGGTGACTTTGGGAATGTGTCAATGGCCCGGGACAGAGGGCCGATGACAGCTGTGAGCGCTGAACATGTGTGGATAGGAATAAATATTATGCACTAAACTATACTGCATCCGTTTCGGAGGAAGTCATTCAAACATTTGTGGGAGAAATGTGGGATTAAGTGACAAAAAAATCCCCAAAGTAGCAAAGTGTTATTGTAATATTCTTTGACATCCAAGCTATAGGGTACCATTCCCAAATAAATGTAAAGATGCACTAGATAAAAGCACCTGTCAAATGCAGAACATGCAACAACAACATGGTAAAGAGCAATGAGTAAGTTCATAGGGTACATAATTAGGGTGTAATATGAACCTTTTAGGGTACAAAGTTATCTGGCCCAATCAGGGTTATTATAGTTAACTAAAGCTGACACCATTTAAAATAAAAAAATAATTATAAAAGAAAAATTTTTTTTTTTAAAGTTTAACTTAATTTAAAGTAAGTTAAATAAAATCATAAAAATTGTTTAGACATATTTAAAACCAAAACTAATGACAAAAACACACAAGTAATTTTTTAACTCAAATTAAAATGAAAACATAAAAACTTATTCAAAATAATGTTAAAAACTATAATAGTTCAATGAAATAGTTATTTTGTTTTACTCAATCATACTAAATACATTATTTATACCAACAAAACCAACTTTTGGTATAAAAAATAATAATTAGATAAAATATGAAAAAAAATATAACATAAAATATTAAATATATTTTATATAATATTTTATTGTATACAAGCTGCTATTTGTCATTTTCATTAAGTTGATCTAGATTTTTTTTATAAAAAAAGAAAAAGAAAGAAAAAACAATGGCGAATGGCGAAACACACAACAAAAATACTTAAACTTTAACTGAAATAAAATTAAAACAGAAAAATAAGAATAATTCAAAATATTAAGCTTGCAGTATCGCAATTACACTGAAAACAATTTGTACATCTAAATTAACTGCTTTTAATCAAATCCAAATCTATTATATGGCATTCAGTATATTCATTTGGCAACAAAACACATTTTGCATAGTTAAATCAAGGCAAGTTGAGAACATTACTATGGCAATTCAATGAATTTAAATAATCACAAAATAAAACCAAGGAAAATTAAAACAGGTATAAAAAGAAATTAAATGAATGACTTAAAAGAGTAAATTAATTAAAAGAGTAACAAAAAAAAAGATATAAACTTCTGGCAAAACATCATATTTTTAATATCAGGTCAAATCTGAAACCTCTTTCAGATGACAATTGTAAGTTACCACTTACCAAATTATCAGCTAGCTGTTATTAATACTATTAATATTCATATTATTACAAACTTGAGCCCTTAAAGATATAATTTTGGCACTTTGTTTGTTTGTCATAAGACACTGAAAAGAGCAGAAGACTTCAAGGGAGGAAAAGGACTGATCATTTTCTCTGCTTTTTGGCCCGTAATCTTTTTTAAAGCTGATTAAATATTTAGCGAGCCGAGGGAGTTTGCTCGGCGTGCAATAGTGATTGATGGCTGGACGGGAGTGCAGAAGTTAGCACTAAAAACATGCGATCGGGTTACAGTCCTTATCAATGTCACACCCATTAGTGTCTCCTAATAGTAACCAATCAGTGGCAGCGTCGGCCTCGATTTCCTTCAGGACACTTCCACACGCTCTCTTTCCTTTCATTTCTCATCCTATCTGTTACCATTCCCCGCACATCTCTTCTCTGAGCTGTCATGCTTCAGTCCACAGACTCGTGTCTGTCACATTGTGGTCTCTGGGATATTTATACAGTGCTGTTATATTGTAGATCAAGCTGTCATTCTGAGTTATAAAGGAGTGACCAGTTCTGGATGTCTCAATCTCAGTAAGGTTTAGGCTAGTCCATTACAGATACTCTCTACACTCTTAAATAAAAAGGTTCTTGACTGGCATTGGTGGTTCCATGAAGCTTCAGATTATTAAAATGTTCTTTACACTAAGAAAAAAAATAGTCTTGTAAGAGTTGATCAAAGGTTCTTTAGGGATCCGTACACATACACTCTTAGAAGAAAAGGTTCTATTTAGAACCTTAAAAGGTTCTATCGGCGCTACGTATTTGGAACCCCTAAAAGGTTCTATACACTCTTAAAAAAAGGGTTCCTCTGGGTTCTATATAGAACCCTGGGGTTCCATACTTGGCCAATAGAACCTTTTACCAAAAAAAAAAAATGGTTCTATATAGAACCATTTTGGAGTTCCATATATGAAGCGGGGGATGGAACCATTTCTTTTTCGTCTGTCGCATTTTTGAGAGTGTAGTCTACATACCCAGCAAACAATTCTGGGAACATTAGTTCTTGGTTCCCAGAACGTTCCTAGAACTTCCCTTAAGGTTAAGGGAACGTTCCCGGAACATTCTCCTTATGTTATAAAAATGAAACCTAAAAATAACCCACATGGAGCGTTCCTATAACGTTCTTTTTTGGTTCCCACTTCCCAAAAAAAAAAATAACCTCATGGGACCATTCGGGAACATTAAGGGAACGTTCTGTGTTTGCTGGGATATTTTAAAGAAACTCATTAAAATGATCAAAAATGACAATAAAGACATAATTCTATAAAATATTAATATTTTCAGTAAATGCTGTTCTTTTAAACTTTCTTTTCTGAAGACTGGAGTAAATTCAGCTTTGCATCTATAAGAGTTATGTTTAGTTTTTCGTTTTTAGTTTGGAATTGTTTCGTTCAAGTTTGGTTTTGTTTTGTTCCTGAGTTCCGGGTCATTATTACTCGCCATGGTTTCTGATTTGAGTTACGCACCTGTTCCATGTCATTTTTTAATAAATACATGCAGCCTTCAGTGAAAAAAATTGGAGTAGGATTTACATGAAAAAACTTTTTTCACTCAGTAAATGCTAGTATAAATTTACAAAGATTTGCCAAGTAAAAACCTAAACATGTTTATCAGTAGCTTTAATTAGAAATCTTTAAGTTAAATTTACTTGGAAAATGGACTTAAGTAAACTTTACAGAAAATAAGTAATTTTAACTTGGCTAGTAAAAGGTAGATTAATATCGATTTAGTTTAAATTTTCTTTGCCTTTGCATTACATTTCACTAAAACAGTAATATTGAATTTTATTTGTCATTTATAGTATGTGCTTTACTTATCATCTAAATAATTTATATTACATCATGTCAGATGTTAAGCATCATGCATGCATGCAAAGACCTCAATACTTGGTAGACAATACACAATGGCGGTAACATTTGATGGGTCGTTTTTTGTGTTTGAATGTGCAAAAAATTTACTCGAAATGTCACAAAATGGCAAGTTCCTAATACTGACAACAAAAATACAGCTGGAAACTAGTGAAAAATGAACCTCATTAATTATTCAAGGTCCAGAGCATGATGGGAAGCCCAGTATCAGAAAAGTTGAGACATTTTTACATAATTTTATTGAGTTGATATTTACTCTTTCATTTCTACTAGCTTGAATTAAGTGCTGATATGGAATTTACTTAGTTGTGTTGGTGAGCTTAAAGACATATAAAAATTGACCAGCAGTAAATTGTTTTAAACAACAAATCAATACATAAACAGATAATATTGGTAAAGGATCCATGCAAAAACATATAGCAATGCACCCAAAAAACGCACAGAAAATATTCTTCTTTAACCGTGGCATGTTTGTTCTTGCACCTCCAGCGGTCTGTCGGCTGTAACTCAATGATGTTTTGCGGTGAGTGTCTTTGGGCCCGTCTGTGGCACAGCAGCGGGTGGCACCATCGCAGCAGATATTGGCTCTCGCCCACAGTCTGTCGGCTTGGGTGGCCGGCCTGCTCCTGTGGTTAGAGGTTTCAGACGTTTCCAAACCTTCCCTGAACCACACTGGCCTCTGGTGAGCCACAGCGTCCGTGAGGTGTAGAGTGACAGCTGACGGCGGCCCTCTACCATACACACACACACACACACAAACACACTACACTTGATTCAACACACCATAAAACAACCAGAGAAATGTGCTTACGTCTGTAAGAAAAGAAGGCCAATACAAATACTGTAAAAAATAATCCTGTAAAAAAAAACAGTAAACTGCTGGCAGCTGTGTTACCGTTTTCAAAATTAACAAATACCGATACAGAATTAAACTTTAATTTAACAGCTAAATGCTGTAACACAAAAACAGTAACACACAACGTATAGTTGGTAAACCACAGCTTCCAGTAGTTTACCGTTTTTTTTTTTACAGGATTATTTTTTTACAGTGATGTAAACCCTAACTGTGCTAAAATCACAAGAAAATTTGATAAATTATGGCTATGTTTAATAAATTATCATTAATGCTAATTATCAATAAACAATTATTTCTGCAAATAATAATGCCAGTTTTCGGGCAATGTGCCACATTAAAATTGAATGTGCAGAATGTGAATCGTATCAGATGGGAATATTGGGTAAAGTTCTGACAAAGTTATAAACAAACATTCTTCCTATAGCTTTAAAATAATTTTCATTCAAAGTTGTCTGGTTTTAAAGTAAGACCATCAATTTGTCCTTTCTCACTTTATTTAATGAATATTTTAAACAAAAATCCCCAGTATTACAAAACTAGAGATATTTCGTATTTTGTGGAAGGAAAGTGTCACTGCATACAGTTCCCCTGTTATCTTTGTAAAGCTGCTTTGAAACAAAAGAGCGCTATAGAAATGAAGGTGACTTGACTATGTTCTCAAAACGTTAACATTTATACATCGTTCATGGAATGATTTATCTGAAAAGTCTTGAATGTTCAGAGAACATTTTCTAAACAGTTTCTAATTAATTTAGAATGTTCAGAGAATGTTTAAAAGTAACATTCACACAATGTTTGCAAATGATGAAATGGAATGTTACACTCTAAAAAATGCTGGGTTGTTTTAACCCAACTTTGGGTCAAATATGGACTAACCCAGCCGTTGGGTTAAATTTTTACATTACATTTTTAACCCAACATTTCGGGTTTGTCCATATTTGACCCAAAATTGGGTTAAAACAACCCAGCATTTTTTAGAGTGTACTTTAACGTTCCATTAAAGAAAAAAAAACGTTTTTTTTTTAAACATTCCAACAATTGATGTTTTAAACATTCAGATAACATTCAGAAATAATGTTTTCAGAACTTAATGTTAGCAAAATATTTTTGTTATCAGTCATGAATGTCAGGGTTTTATAATGTTGTTAAATTAATGTTTATTACATTATTTTAATGTTGGTGTTTTGTATTTGTGTGTATGACAATGTACCTTCTATGGTATTTCCATACTTACTTTGATTCATCATGTGGCTTTTCTCTTTCCCAGCAGTGTTTTATGGTGGATGTCAAAAACACGAGCATACCTTGTTAATTCATCAGAAAAGGCTGTTGGATTTACTGCTTTAGAATGTAATTTCCCCCCAATAAATTACTGTTTTAAATCCCTTTATACATTTTTACAGAATCATTCACAGTTTCATTTTGTAAAAACGATGGATTTCTTTTACCAGTGTACTGAATGATTAACATTTTCATGTTATTTACTAAGGTACTTCCCCAAAAACCTTTTTATACATAACACAGACTTATAAAAAGAGAAAAATAAGCCACAATATTGATCGAATATTAAAAATAAAATACATTTATATTGATATTTTGGGCCTGGGCTTTGCTCTGTACAAACAAACAAATAAAAGTCACCAACAAAATCACAATCACACACGCACAGCAGCTCACACAGAAATTCTTAGGTCGTGCCCTTATTGTGTTGCATGGCTTTGGTTTCATCCTGACAAGTGGTAATTGATTCCGCTAGCCTGCGCCGGCGGTAAGTGGGGGTGTGCGCTCGAGTTTCACTGAAAACAAATCGCTCTTTTCTGTGGCCTGACCTTCCCTTCCCTCCTCTCAGCCTCACACTCGTCTTTATCTCCTCTCTGCTCACACTCTCATCCTCTTCATCAGGTGCTAAAATCAGAGTGTGTGCTTCTTCCTAAAGTCTATATGGAAGAATATCGTCCATTTTTCTTTCTTAATCAATGTGATATTTTCATATACACTATAGCGTTCAAAGGTTTGGGGTCGGAAAGATTTGTTAAAGTCTCTTCTGCTCACCAAGGCTGCATTTATGTGATCAGAAAATACTGTAAAACAGTAATATTGTGAAATATTATTACAATTTTAGATAGCTGTTTTCTATGTGAATAAATATAGCAAAGTGTAATTTATATCCTGTGATCAAAACTGAATTTTCAGCATCATTACTCCAGTCTTCAGTGTCACATGATCCTTCAGAAATCACTCTAATATGATGATCTGATGATGAAGAAACATTATTATCAATGTTTAATTGAACTTTATGTGTCTGTTGAAACTGTGATATTTTTTTTATGATTCTTTGATATATAGAAAGTTCAAAAGAACAGCATTTATTTAAAAAATAAATGTAACTTTTGGTCAATTTATCCGTAAACCAAGACAAATGTGGGGAAAATAGTTTTGATTTATTTAAAAAAAAAAAAATACTTCCCTTGATCTGAGCGTTACAAGACTTGGCTACTTTTCCTAAGTTTCACTCCTGAACACACACAATTGTTTTTTACTCAATTCTATAATGTTAAGTGGGTGAAAAAAACCTCCTTAATCTTGTATTTGGGTCAAAAATGGGCACCCATAGAAATGAATGGGAAAAACTGTAATTTAGAGCATTTTAAAATAAGCCAAAATAAGACACCAGGTGACAGCAAAGTCACTTTATCTTTAGGTTTTAGCTCTAAGAACTTATTGGAATTATTTTAATGTAGTCAAAAAAATAAAACATAAAAATAAGCATAATTTACATAGAAAATATGGTACTTTTTGAAGTATATAAATTCAAAAATATCCCCAAAATAAAAAAAACACCATAAATGGATAGACAAAACTTTATCGAAGACAGTGATATAACATTGATAATAAAAATTAGGATCACACCTGAGTCCTCTGTGTCCACAATTACAGGATTGAGGGCTACGGTTTTAGGGCTACTAAATCCTTGCTGAATCACAAAGAATCATTTGTTTAACAAACAAACAAACTTTTGATTAGAAATGAAAAAGGTTAAAGGTCAAATTTACAATATTTTAAAATTACGACTTAAAGACATAAATGTAAGCCATAGAAAGTACATTTTAAAATGGACTAAAATGAATAAGTCAACTAATGACATGCACAGAATTACAATAATGCAGCACTGTATGAATGGACAAGTGTTTTCAGTTTAAAATATGTTTAAATACTTCTAGAAAAACATCAATGTATGATTACGATTAAACAGATCATCTTATTTCTAGCACTGAAACTGTCATCAGATACAGAAAATGCTAAAGAAAATCCAACACTGACCTCTAGTGAAAGATTTCAGCAAGAGAGGAGGTTAAAACCAAACCTAGTGAGCTGACGGGAAAAAAGTTCAATTTAAAGGCCATCTGAAAAACAAATGTAAAAAAATTGCTATAATACAATAAAACATTGTAAAACGTGAATTCTGTTGCTCTCGGCAAGGAACATGAATGCTGCAAAAACAGCGCAGTCTCACCCCAAAAAGTCATATAACTGACGTTTTGGGACGTCTTTTGACCATACGTCAATATTCGCCTTTTTAGGGCCCCCTTAAACGTCGGTAGATGAGGTTATGGGATCTCTACCCCAGCCCCAAACCTAACCTGTCACCTAACTGACGTTAAAGGTAAAGCGTCAGTTGTATGACGGCCCGGGATCGCCATCTAGCGACGTTTAAGGGGGCCCTAAAAAGGTGAATATTGACGTATGGTCAAAAGACGTCCGAAAACGTCAGTTATATGACTTTTTGGGATGAGAATGTGTTGGCAAAAATGCTGGTCCTTGATCTGACAGGCTCTTGGGTTTTGTTCTGGTTTTGACTACAAACAAATAAGAAAAGGCGACTTTCTTGTCAAGTTTTGAAGCGGGCTCTCATCACAGAAGTGCTGACTGTATTCAGGCCCTGAAGGGTAATGAATTACTGGATGCTCTCAGGTTAGCTTCTCTCTTCCCAGCAACTGAGTCCCGTTGATCTGTTCTGAGCGCATTCCCGTCCCGCTCTCCTGACATCATCACGGCTCAAAGCAAACAGAAACAGACACTTCCTGTGTCATTAACTTTCTACAGCAGGAACACGTTCATTTTCTCACACAAAACTTGCCAGAAGTTCAGGAGCGAGCAAACGTTACAGATTTGATTTGCATCCTAATTTGCTTTATTACACTGTAAAAAAATATTATTAAATAAGTAACCTGGTTGCCTTAAAATTTTAAGTTCATTGAACTGGAAAAAGTGAGTTGATACAATGGAGATAAATTTGATCATCAGAAACTCCGAATTATGTTATCTGAACTAAATAAATTATTTAAGTTGATTTGACAAAAGAAAAAATGTTGTGATTACTACACTGTAAAAAAATATCGTTGGTTTAACTTAAAAAAGTAAGTAACCTGGGTTGCCTTAAAATTTTAAGTTGATTGAACTGGAAAAAGTGAGTTAATACAATGAAGGAGATTAATTTAATCATCAGAAACTCAAAATAATAAGTTATCTCAACTAAATAAATTATTATAAAGTTGATTTGACAAAAGAAAATATGTTGTGATAACAAATCTTGAAAATATTTCTTTACAGTGAGATGGCACTATTGCTCATATTCTAGATATGAATGATTTCTCAAATCATGCGTACTATAAAATAGGCATAAATGTAAAAAAAAAATTGTGGACTATAGAGGCCATCATTTAATTTATTTGAAGGTTCACTCTTTTCACTTGGGCCAGTATAAGAAACCACCCAGAACAACTGCCTAGCAACAACCTAGCAACTATTCAGAACAACCTATAAACATTTTAAATGTAATTTAAAATTACATTTCACTTATACTGCAGTATTTTTATTGTTAAATAAAACTAATTGAAGTTAATTGAAATAAACCGAAAATATTACATGAATCCTAGATGAATACTACTTAAATGAACATTAGAAATGTGGCAACTGATGTTCAAGCTACAGTAATAAAATAACTAAAACTGAAATAAAATTAATTAAAGCTGTATATTCATTTTTTAAACTAATTTAGCACCCAACAAAGTCACTAAAACGTTAAATAAAATTTAAAATTAATTTGAAAATATGAATAAATACTATAATAATATACACAAATAGGTGCAACGATTTCAAAAATCATGGACAAGGTAAATTATACCGTAATTAAAATTATTTGTATAAATGTAACAGATCTAAACTAATACAGATAAGCTATTTATAAATATTCATGATTGACATAATGAGTCAAAACGCTCCTTAGTTATAAAACACTTCAATATTTAATAAAAAAAAAAACACACCATGTAATTTTTTTAATGTCTAGTTTATAATTAGTTTAAATGCACCAATGCATCATAGTCATCAAACGCACTTCAGCTCATGCTAATTTCTTCTCATATGCATGAAGGCTATTTGCATTGGCACACACATCAAACGTCGTCCTGATTGGGGATGGCCCTTTTGACCCTGATGAGGAGTGGATAAAGTCATCGGGTGCGCTGCTGTGTAAGCAGTGATAAGGCACTTCTTAATGTGTTTGCACAGGGGCCGGAGTAACGAGGGCCTCTGACGCAGAAGGGCCCACTGCCTGCCGCCACCTGCACAATGGAGACCCCGACACCAAACACAACCCCAAATGTCACACCGCGCCTGGAGGGAGGAGCGGCCTGATTGGTCGGTGTCGGTGTGGGTGTCTGGATTTAAAAGCCGGTGGACGTGAGGTGACGGTAGAGAAAACACTTGACAAGCCTTCTCATCTTAGAGGCGCATCCGTGTAAAAGAGTGTGGCAGGTGTATGAATCCACCCAAAGACAAAGACTGCATCGGTTTAGATTCGTTTGGTAGCTGGACGTCTCACCTTCAGGTCATTGAGATGTTTAAGACGGACATGTTGAACGTATTGACCACAGTCGCTCTGCTGACTGTCGCTTCGGTCCTGGATGCTGCTCCGATGACGCCTGGAGAACCCACTGATGGAGGTAAGACGGGTCAAAACCAGCTCCCCCAATGCACACATTTGATTAGTTCATGACAGCACATGTCACTCTAAAGCAGCTTTCGGAAAGTCACGAGGGTAATGTTTATAATATCTTGATCCATTCATGCTTATATTGGTGCATTCAGCAGGGAAATGAACTCTTGACCTTGGCATTACGCTGTCTATTTGAGCTTCAGGAACGCTGATTTATATCTTTGTGGTCCCAACTTTGCAAACACTCACAAATGCAAAAGTCTTAACGAGTTATAAATCTTTCGAGAATCAACTTTGTTTGTCTCAGATGCATTTCTCTTCGGAGGAATAAAAACAGAAGCAATGGAATTAATAGTTGTCATATCAGTCAATGTGGATCTACAGAAGCGTATTGCATTCACTTGAGGAAACAAAATACACTCTGTTTTTCTGAATTAACGAGTTAATTATCTCAGAATTACGAGATCATTTTTCATGGAAAAAAAACATTTTTGCTCTGTTTTTCTGAATTAACAAGTTAATTATCTCAGAATTACGAAATCATTTTTCATGGAAAAAAAAAACGTTTTTGCTCTGTTTTCCTGAATTAACGAGTTAATTATCTCAGAATTACGAGATAATTTTTCATGGATTTTTTTTTTGCTCTGTTTTTTTTTATTAACAAGTTAATTATCTCAGAATTATGAGATATTTTTCATGAAAAAAAAACATTTTTTCTCTGTTTTTCTGAATTAACGAGTTAATTATCTCAGAATTATGAGATATATTTTTCTTGATTTTTTTTTCTCTCTGTTTTTATGGACTATACTCATATTGTTTTAGATAATCAAGTCATTAATTCATAAAAACAGAGCAAAAACTTTTTTCCATGAAAAATTATTTCGTAATTCTGAGATAATTAACTCGTTAATTCAGAAAAACAGAGTTGATTTTGTTTCTTCAAGTGAAAGCAATATACGCTTCTGTAGATATTGGCTCAGAATATTTGATAATATTTGATCATTTTGGTCACCAAAATGAAAATTAAATCCAATGTTTAGGTTTCTGTTCTGGGCATTTATGCAAATTAGTGCACATTTAATTGGATAATTCTTTATTGCATATTTAATATTTAAGAAAGGGTATAATACACACCAGTTGTGAAACGTATGCTGATATCTAAGCCTGTTGTGTGTGTCTTCTTGATGTCTATGGTGTGGTCGTCAAGTGTACAGACTCAGAAAATGGGTCCAGTGGCGCCGGCTCTTGTGCTCTCTATTGGTCTTGTGCTGTCCGCACGTCCAGTGTGTGCAAACCTTAAATCTGTCGTCCCACATTCAGGTTCTGGACTCGTCCTCCTGCTAAAATTGGCTCAGAGTTTCGAGTAGGGTTATGTAAAGCTTGAATTAGGTCATTAGGTCCCGGCGGATCACATTTAGGTTAATGTTCTTACAGAATCCGTTGACCTGGATCGTCACCGTGCAACAATAAATCTCAAAGTTATTAAATGTGCATGCATACTGTAAATCACTAAGTGAATGTATGCACTGATGAGTCATGCAAATTTATTACCACATGCACAACAGTGGTCACAATCACCTTGGATTAAAGGGATAATACCACTCTTATTTTATCTAGAGCTCCTCGAAGTGTTTTTAATGGAGTGATGGCAAGTTCAGAGTTTACAAATGTCCAAAATACGCACCTACGACGTCACCGAACCGGTCGTCCAAGCAACTCTCCGACTTCCCCAAGACTTCGGTCAACATGGATGCAGGCAGCGAGCGGCTCCACATGTGTTTACATGAGTGTGAACGAGCCATTTGTCAGCGTCCACCTATAAGATTAGAATGATGATGAAGGACGGGTTCGAACGTTCCTCGGACAAGACGCATTTATCATCCGTTATGTCGTTTGTCCAAGCCAAGAAAAGGCCCTTTAAGGGATGTTTGATGTTGGGAATGTCTCTCTTTTCAAGGTTCTCAGGGTGTTTCAGTGCATTGGCATTTCCCATTGACTTGTTTCTATGGGTGTGGGAACACTTCTGTGTCAACAGGACTTATGAGACAAACCCTTTCAGAGAACAGAAGGATGCATCATTCTGGTACCAACCATAAACTGGGATTTTACAGGCGTGCAAACACATTTTTTTGTAGCTGAAACTAATTAAGTTGCATTCCACTGAGCAATAAAGCTAGTCTACAAAATTCGAAATTCACAATTATTATGTTTTTATGGAATATTTCAGTATTTATTATTAATCCGTGCACAATATTATTATTTTTTAACTCATCTGCACTCATAATATTTAAAGGGATAATTAATTTTTGGTATGTTTTAGCTTCCATCAAGGGCATCCAAGATGTAGGTGTCTTTGTTTCCACAGTATTTTCAGTTTTGATATTTTTAGGTCAAACCGTTCTTGTCTGTCAGTCATATAATGGAGGTCTATGGTCACCACCTCAAAGAGCATGCACAGAGAAGTCCAGATTAAACATGTTTTAATGACTCGTAAATGTAAGTACACATTGATGTCCTAAGACACGAAACGAGTGGTTTGTGTGAAAAAACAAACAGTATTTATATCATTTTTATCTCTTGTAACCACAGCCACGTCCAAGTGATTCGTGCTCGTTTCGTGTCTTAGGCCATCAATGTGTACTTACATTTACGAGTCATTAAATCATGTTTAATTTGGACTTCTCTGTGCATGCTCTTTGAGGTGGTGACCATAGACCTCCATTATATGACTGATAGACATGAACGGTTTGACCTAAAAATATCAAAATTGAAACTACTGTGTAAACAAAGACACCGACATCTTGAATGCCCTTGCACTCTAAAAAATGCTGGGTTGTTTCAACCCAAATTTGGGTCAAATATGGACAAACCCAAATGTTGGGTTAAAAATGCAATTAAAAAAATTTACAGTTGAAAGTGAAAGTTGAAGTTGGGTTAAAATTTGAAATTACATTTTCAACCCAACATTTGGGTTTGTCCAAATTTGACCCAAATTTGGGTTAAAACAACCCAGCATTGTTTAGAGTGTGAGGTAAACTAAAACTCTTTTCTTTTCTGATGACGAGGGCGGAGCAACCTGTCACTCACATGAGATCCACCAATAGCAAACCACCAATCAATTCCCCATGGACCAAATCAAGCCCCGCCCACATTTGTTCTTGTTTGTGAAGCCGTTTCACTCGGATAGGCCGATACATCACAATACACTCTTAAAAATAACGGCTTTCCATTAAGAAACTTTAACAGAACCTTCCATTATAATGGAAAACGCTTTTTTTTATAATAGAAATGTTCTTGGTATGCATGAAGAAAAGTGTAGGGAAGTAAAGATTGTTTTTATTTCCCTCCAGATCCAAGGAGAACCGGCGTGGATGAAATAAATCCGGCTCGAGTGAAGCTACTGAGGACCCGACCAATGACGACATTTCCCGATGGAGATGGAAAGACTGTAGCAATGAGAGCATTAGACGAAATAATCACAGCGACGAGTGGCCCAAACGCCAGAGACAAAACCTTAGACACAGGTCTCAATGATCTGTTTAAGACCCTAACACTCCTCTCTGATGGACACGAGGAGATTCAGCCGAGTGATGCATCTCCGAGGACAGACCGCACAACCAGTCCTCCCGATCCCCAGAGGAGAACGGAGAAGATCAGACTGTCCAGGCTGTCAGCGGTGACTGGTTCACACAAACAATCCCAGTCTGATCCGGATGCTCGAGAGGAGCTGGTGAAGATGCTGAGTGCACTCGAGGAGCTGCACAAGTTAGTGAACAGCACACTGAGCCATCGAATCACCATCATAACCAGAGGTGTGCCGCTGGATTTCTATTCCTTTATTCAACAAGTATGCATTAAATTGATTGACAAAATATTCTATTCGAAATGAATGCTGCTCTTTTGAACTTTCTCTTGATCAAAGAATCCTACCAATATGTTTTATGGTTTCCACAAAAATATTAAGCTGTTTTCAACATGTTTCTTGAGCATCAAATCATCATCACATGATTTCTGAAGGATCACGTGACACTGAAGACTGTAGTAATGATGCTGAAAATTCAGCTTTTATCACAGGAATAAAGTAAAATTATTCTTTATAAAAAATACGGTAAACTACTGACAGCTGTGGTTGTCAGAATCATACCGTAAAAATATGGTGTGTTACTGTTTTTAAAATTAACAGCTGAATACCGTTTAGTCGGCTATGCAGTTAAATTAGTTATGTAATGTAGCTGACAAAACAGTATTTAGCTGTTAATTTTGCTGTGGTTGCCAGCATCAAACCGTAAAAATATGGCTTTAAATGAACCGCTCAATACCGTTTTGTCTGCTATAGTATATGCTGTTAAATAAGTTATATACAGCAGCTGACAAAACGGTATTTATCTGTTAATTTTAAAAACTGTAAAAAAACGGTAAACTACTGGCAGCTGTGGTTGCCAGCATCATACCGTAAAAATATGGTGTGTTACTGTTTTTTAAAATTAACAGCTAAATACCGTTTTGTCTGCTACAGTATATGCTGTTAAAGTAGTTATACTGTAGCTGACAAAACGGTATTTAGCTGTTAATTTAGCTGTGGTTGCCAGAATCATACCGTAAAAATATGGCGTGTTACTGTTTTTAAAATTAACAGCTAAATACTGTTTTGTCAGCTACAGTATATGCTGTTAAATTAGTTATATACTGTAGCTAACAAAACGGCATTCAGCTGTTAATTCTAAAAACAGTAACACACCATATTTTACGGTATGATTCTGACAACCACAGCTGTCCGTATTTTACAGTTTTTTACAGTTTTTAAAATTAACAGCTTTATACCGTTTCGTCAGCTACAGTATATAGCTAATTTAAGTGCATATACTATAGCAGACAAAACAGTATTTAGCTGTTAATTTAAAAAAGTAACATGCCATATTTTTACGGTATGATGCTGGCAACCACAGCTAAATTAACAGCTAAATACTGTTTTGTCAGCTACATTATATAACTAATTTAACTGCATAGCTGACAAAACGGTATTTAGCATAATATTATTATTTTTTTATTAATATTAAAAACAGTAACACACCATATTTTACGGTATGATGCTGATAACCACAGATGACAGTAGTTTACCATGTTTTTTACAGGATTATTTTTTACAGTGTATATATTTACATAAGAAACATTTTTTTAATACATATACATTTCACAATATTCACAATTTTACTGTATTTTAAATCAAATAAATTTAGCCTTGGTTAGCAGAAGAGACTTTTCACAAAAACCTTTTAAAAAATCGTAACTTTTGTAAAAACAAACAAACTATTTATATATATATATACAGTATATATATATATATATATATATATATATATATATAATCTTGGCCTTTTCCCCCTTCTTTTAATAAAATAGGAAATAGCAATGGGCGAGGAACCGGGAAAAAGAACAAAATGGTACGTTCAGTTCCTAAAACAATCTCGCGCATATACACTAAAGTTCAATTTGAGCTTTATGATGCAAATAATATTTCCTAACCAGCAGGTAGTGACAGATGGGAACCTGAAAGCCACCACAGCGACCACTATAGACAGCGGTGGGAGCTTTTCACCCAAGGCTAGCACTGACCACACGGATCCCAAACTCAACGGAAAAGCCTTTAAAAAGTCTCTTCCATCGGCTAAGAAAACCAACAAAAGAGGTATGATGCTGACCAGCTGGTTTGGATCACAAAATGTCATGTTATACCCATACGTTAACTACTATTTATCTTTTCTCTGAACACAGTGTGCTTCTGGAAGTACTGCTCTCAGAACTGAGCTTCAGCAACCTTTGAAATGCCAAGCAACAAATCCTGTTCTCAAACATAGATGCTTAAACTCTTCTCAATGGACCACCAATAACATGACTG
>NW_024121532.1:626614-631614 GCF_016745375.1 Pimephales promelas
TTCAAAGGGCTTTAAATGATTCCAGACGATGAATAAGGGTCTTATCAAGCGAAACGATCGCTCGTTTAATAAATAAATAACAAAGTTTAAGTTTAAGTTTAACGAATCTTTTTCCGAGTCAATTTGCCCGTTTCGTTCATTGAATGAACCAAATGACTCGTAAAAAGATTCGTTCATTTTGATAAACGAGTTCAAACAGGAGAGTCACGAACGCGCATCACAGAACAGAGCAAAGCGAGCATTTGAGCTTATAAAACTTAAACTTTGTTATTTATTTATTAAATGAGCGATCGTTTCGCTTGATAAGACCCTTATTCATCGTCTGGAATCGTTTAAAGCCCTTTGAACAGTTTGCACTGGACCTTGAACCGTTTGGTTCCCATTGAAGTCCATTATATGGAGAAAATCCTGGAATGTTTTCATCAAAAACCTTAATTTCTTTCCGACTGAAGAAAGAAAGACGTGGACATCTTGGATGACATGGGGGCGAGTAAATTATCAGCAAAAGTTTTTTGTTTTTTTTTCTACTCCTTTAATGCAATGCGAGTCACTTTGTTAAAAGCGTCTGTGGAACTGCATAAATGTAAATGTAAAGTGCATTTGGCAGATGCTTTAATCCAAAGTGACCTTCTCTAGGTCAATGATCCACCGTTAGGATGCTCCCTATGTAGTGTGTGAGGAGTGTTTGCTGAACGCATGTCTATTTTGGTCTCCAAATAAAAGCTGGCATCAGAGTCAAACTCACACACTCGATCCAGACCACAGCTGCGCTTCGGAGGCTTCGAGGACTTCGGCTGTCTGGTGTGTTGGTAAGCCACAGTGAGGGTCGTAACATCACGACGGAGGTGTGTGTCGCCGCTGATACCACACAGATGAACAACGGCTTCAAACCACACCGAAAACACAGAAATATAGTCTTGCCTTTTGAATTCTCAGAAACTACACACACACACACTAACGGGAAACGGCACAGATTTAGATGTCGCTTTGCCCGGTGCCCGCAGGCAGTCTGTCCCCTACGGGCCCCCAGAGACGGGCCACCCCGGGGCCACACAGGATCAATAATGGCTTCCTGGGGCCCGACAATCAATGCTGCCCAAACTCCAAGCCTGAATATCAGTCCAAAACGCTTCATATATTCACAATGCATCAATAAATGACCTACATTTCAACATATAAACCACATTATTAGGATGTAATAAAATAGATTTGTATTATGTTATTTCCTCGATATCAGCACACAGTAAGGTGTCTAACATGTAATAAAATGTAATGCATTAACTAACATGAACTAACAATGAGCATGTTTATTAATCTTTGTTAATGTTATACAAATACACACTCTAAAAAAATACTGGGATGTTTTAATCCAGTTTTGGGAAAAATATGGATAAACCGAGCCATTGGGTTAAAAATGTAATTTAAAAATGTAACCCAATGGCTGGGTTTGTCCATATTTTACCCAAAATTGGGTTAAAACATCCCAGTATTTTTTAGAGTGCAGCTGTTCATGTTAGTTCAGGGTGCATTAACTAATGTTAACAAATAAAAATGTATTAGTAAATGTTGAAATTAATAAATGCTGGGTAACGCTTCCTTTTACAGTCCAGTTACCCATGTAAATACTTTAGTAACTACAATTACTGGGTAATAACTAGTACTAACCCTGAACCTACCCCTTTTCCATGTACTTACCTTATATTAGCCAGTACTTTGTAGGTAATTACACTGTAAGTACTGTACTGTAAAAGGAAGCGTTATTGTTCATGTTAACTAATGAATCTTATTTTAAAGTGTTACTAACAAAATAATTTGGTTAATTGTCTATTTTTATGAATTTAATACATATTATAATTACATTTGTTTCAGATATTTCCACCTAAATTATTTTTTGGAAAAATTTAAACCTTAACGAGTCACTAGTTGACATTTTCTAGGAGTCTAGAGTTATTCATTTAAAGGGATACTCCACTTTTTTTTTTTGGAAATAGGCTCATTTTACAACTCCCCCCGAGATAAACAGTTGAGTTTCACCGTTTTCGATTTTTAGATATTTAGAAGAATGTCAGTAACCAGACAGTTTCTGGTCTCATTGACTTCCATACTAGGAAAAAATATATACTATGGAAGTCAATGAGACCAGAAACTGTCTGGTTACTGATATTCTTTTAAATATCAGAAAATCAGCTGAATGCATTTGAAAACGGTGAAACTCAACTGTTTAACTCTGGAGGAGCTGTAAAATGAGCCTATTTCCAAAAAAAGTGGAGTATCCCTTTAATGGCTCAGATTATTTGATGTGAAATCTCTCTAGAAAGAACAGAAACATTCTAAATTCCACCTTAGCAACTGCATAGCAACATCAGAATGTGTTCTATATTCTTCAAATGTATCAATCCGTTTCCTGTCCTCCAGTCCGTCTCACTCACTGGTGTGTACTGGGAGGTTAGTTAAGGGAGAGAGTGAGGAAAATAACTCAGCTTTCGTCCTCTTTAATAATTCATGCGGCTGTATTGTGTGGAAGCCGTTAACTGCTGCTTAAAAGTAATTAATTGATTTTCTGACATATCGTTTAGCAGCACAGCCAAGTGACAGAGCAAAGCACTCTGCCCTGACACACACACACACACACACACACACCTAGTGAGCTGCCGAACTAGACATCATTTTAAGGCATCAAGGAGTATTTACCATTCTGATGCGCTTACACACACTATATCTGTGTGAGGATGTGGACAGGACAGGCACAGATGGCCTCTGACCCTGGACCACACACACACACACACACTCTTCATCCAGCTGTATTGACATTGCTGCCGATCAGAGCGTTCCCGTACGGAGAGACACGTCACTGCAGTCTTAAGGCGCTGTTTTCCCATGATCCTCCAGTCAGCTGACTCTGTGCCAGTGAACACATGTGTATAGCTTTAAGATGCAGGGCTATAAGAGTCTCCTGTGAGGAAACCATCCCGCTGAGAGTTTCAATCTTCCTCCATCACGGCTCCCAGAGGCCTCGTCCAGCGGAGCGAGAGATCCTCATGAGGAAAAAACTGCTCACTATCAACTATATTCACATCCTACAACTAACTGACATACAGCAGTGTGTTTACAACGGAGAGTTGAAGCTGAAATGCACACCTCTGATTGGCTGCATGGCAGATGAACCCTATATTAATGCACCAAACTGTGAAAATATTTATATACACTGCCCGGCCAAAAAATAATAATAAAAAAAGTCGCAGTTTGGATTTAAATAGGCTAATGAGTCTATGAGTGGATCATTATTGTAGTGATTATTATTATTTTTGGCTACTATTCTTCTAACTCTAATTGATGGAGTGTACACTGTAAAAATGAATATGCTTATCTAATCAATAAAATTGTGGCAACAGATTACAAGCAATATTATTTATTAAATTTAACAAATTAGAATTGAGTAATAGTTAATCAAATTAATATTCGAATTAATTCTAATTTGTACAATTTAATTAATAATATTGCTTGTAATATGTTGCCACAATTTTATTGATTAGATAAAGCATATTATTTATTTCAGTGTAGCTTAAACAACTGTAATTAATATTATTAGTTAAATTGAACAAATTAGAATTGAGTAACCATTTAAAAGTTAACCATTTAAAATGAGTAAAGTTTACACCAAAAAATTAATCAAAAATATCTGAATAACAGACAGACGTCAAAGATGAATTATTATTTTATATTATCTTTATTTTATATGGCCAACATTGAAGACACCTGATGTTAACAAGCAGAATCACTGAAGGAGAAAACCGTCATTTTAAAACAAACACTGATCACCATAATGGCGACTTAAATATACACGGAAAAAAATAATATGCTTTATCTAATCAATAAAATTGTGGCAACATATTACAAGCAATATTATTAATTAAATTGTACAAATTAGAATTAATTAGAATATTAATTTGATTAACTATTACTCAATTCTAATTTGTTCAATTTAATAAATAATATTGCTTGTAATCTGTTGCCACAATTTTATTGATTAGATAAAGCATATTCATTTTTGCAGTGTACTTTAAAAAAAAGTTTTTTTCTCATTTTAAATGTTAACTTTTAATGAATTAATTTGATTAATTATTACTCAATTCTATTGTTAAATTTAATTAATTAAATATTGCTTATAATCTGTTGCCACATTATTTTTTTTTTGATTAGATAAAGCACATTCATTTTTATAACATGTCACGTTAAAATACCAAGTATAACGTTATTCTCATGACGTCTGAAAATAAATCACTGACGGCTCATCCAGTCAATCTGACGAATCAGCTTTATTTGTAGACAACCTTATTGAAATGATTCGTTTTAGCCTTTTTGAATGGAAGTTCCCCAAACCGGAAGTGCTGCCCATAATTCAAAACGCAGGTATAAGGTGGAATAACACTTCAAATCATGGGGCTTATTTGAGAAGTCTACTATTAGAAAGCAATCGGATCAGAGACATGAGAGGGCAGGACTCTTCAGACACAACCACGTTTCCATTACCCTTCAAAACTGAAAATTGAAAATAATCCCAAGGAAACACGTTTTTTTCCATTTCCATTTTCCAATGGAAAATGTTTTTACGCAGGTGGCTTTTCAGGCATTTCGAATCGAAAAGGGAATATTTCGCAAAACTGCAATGGAAACCTTTACACCTGACGTCAATCATTCTCTAAAGATGATGCGGTGTGTTTGGACAGGAGACGAGAGAGAGTTCTTCATTAAAACACACCACATCTCTTTCCATTAATAATAACGGCCAGTGCGGCGGCTGAGATACGCGTAAACCTCCTAACATCGGTCGCAGAAAAAAGGTAGAAAAGCTGTCACTGGGGCCGTACCTTTTCAAAAGGTAAACATTTGTACCTTTTAGGTGCTAATATATACATTTTAGGTGGAAATATGTACGTTTTAGGTGCTAGTATGTACATTTTAGATGTGAATATGTAGATTTTAGGTGGTAATATGGACAT
>NW_024121532.1:639114-764114 GCF_016745375.1 Pimephales promelas
GGAAAGCCGGGAAACGATGGCGCACGACACACTTTGCATCTCCGAGTCGTTAACCACACGGAGAAGCGTTCGGGGACGGATCCCATCGGGCCTGGTGGTGCTACGGATGGTCCATTATCAAAGTCTAGGAGGGTTTCTGTGGTTTGGCAGAGCGGCTCTGACCGTGTGCCAGTATTGACCGTTATATTGGCATTCCCTGTTGCGGTCTCACAGTTTTGAGGAACGGAGTGGCATGAAGGCGGCCGCATGCATCTCGACCAACTGAAACGTCGTTCACCATCACCGTCAGCGCCTTATTGCAGCAAAAGTAATCAAACTGAGTAGGCCAAATGTGACAGACACACTTTTACTAGTGTACACACTTAAATCAGACGGGACAGAGAAGCTGACTCAGAAACAACATGTCGGAGCGTATGCTCTACTTGCTAGGCTACATCAGGACTTTAAAGGAGTAGTAAAACTTTTGCTGATAATTTTGTCATCCAAGATATCCACGTCTTTCTTTCTTCAAGGTTTTTGATGAAAACATTCCAGTATTTTTCTCCATATAATGGACTTCAATGGGGTCCAAACGGTTCCAAATGAAAGTTTCAGTGCAAACTGTTCAAAGGGCTTTTAACGACACCAGACGATGAATGAGGGTCTTATCTCGCGAAACGAACACTCGTTTAATAAATAAATACACATTTTTAAGTTTTATAAGCACAAATACTCGCCTTGCTCTGTTCTGTGATGAGCGTTCGTGACTCTCCTGTTCGAACCCGTTTATCAAAATGAACGAATCTTTTTTCGAGTCCTAGATAAGACGCCTATTCATCGTCTGGAATCGTTTAAAACCCTTTGAAGCTGCACTGAAACTGTCTTTTGGACCTTGAAACCGTTTGGACCCCATTGAAGTCCATTATATGGAGAAAAATGCTGGAATGTTTTCATCAAAAACCTTAATTTCTTTTCGACTGAAGAAAGAAAGACATGGACATCTTGGATGACATGGGGGCGAGTAAATTATCAGCAAAAGTTTTTTTTAAAGTGAACTACTCCGAGCACATGTGCTTTAAGACTGATCAAAGGACCCTGGGTTTGTGGGTAATCGAGCGTGTTTGCATGTGTCCTCTCCAAGCGGCAACATTCTAACATGAAAGATGAAGCCTACCCGGAAGAGCGATAAACTTCAATACATCTCAAATCCACTAGAGGCCGGTCCCAAAAATCCATAGACGTCATGTTATAATATCCGTTTTCACGGCATAAATTCATATGTTTACAGTTTGGTCCCATGGACTTTTATTGTAATCTTCAATATGTTCTGACAACTGAGGGGGTGAATTTTTTTCTAACTCGTTAGTTAACTTTAGATCATATTTAGATATAAAACGTATGACAAATAAGGGCGGTTAACTTTGATTGACAGCTGATATGTTGACAGCTGCGCCGAGTGAATTTGATGATGTGACACAACACATCATACCACCTCTGTATCCTTTCTGAAACTTTTGTATTTTGTATTTTCCAAGATTTTCCAGTATGGCGCCGCCCATACCCCCCATAAACAGCTTCAAACCCGTTCTTCAGAGAGTCGTCACAGGCGCTTTGTCCATATTTTTTACAGTCTATGGTCCTGGGTGTCCACAAGCACGTCAGACACTCGCCATGACAGGGAAAAGCTCAGGCAAAGACGCAGGTGGAGAGAGAAAGAAAGAAAGTGGAAAAAGTGCTACTTCCTCTTAAATCATTTGTCCTCAGGCCGAAACAGTCAACCATTGTCCTCTCACATCCAGCACAATCGCCCCCAAACAACTCAGCAGTGAGACAGTTCATTTGTGTCTATAGAGCAAGTTCGTCAAGGAGCGATTAGCGCTCTCAGTTACAGTCTTCAAAGGAACAAAGAGGATCCTGTCAAAGAGCCATGTTGCAATCAATGGAAACACCCTGATATTCACTCCCTTCCTCTTCTTCACCCCGTCTACCCGTGCTTTATGGGATACTGATCAATATTTCTAGACTGCTTCTGCCAGTTGCATTGAGGAGTGTATCAGTGCAGCCGCCGCATGGATCTACACCCCGACAGATTCATTATTGACCGATCTGGTGAAGGTGAGGCCTTACATTCACACAAACTCACAACACAGCTTAAGGCAAATAAATAATAAAATAATAATAAATAATAAAAAAGAAAAAATTGTTTAGGACGGGACTTGATTTAGTACTTTAGCATTTCAGAATGGATGGAAAATGGGTAAAAAAAGGGGAAAATCAAGATGAAAATGTATGAAATAATACAAAGAAACATCTTTCGTTAGGAATAAAGATGATTGTCTAAAGTAAAACATTACTGCACTATATTTTAAATTTATCAGTGCATATTAGATTAATCGCATCCAAAATAAAAGTTTGTGTTTACGTAAGATATGTGTGTGTGGTGCGTATAATTATTTTGTATATATAAATACACACACATGCATGTATATATTTAACAAATATTTGCATGTATATACTTTATATATATTTATACATAATTAATATTATGTATAAATATAAATATTTGATGTATTAAGAACACATTTTTCTTAAATATATACATTTATTATTTATGTATTATTATTATTTTATGTATTCTTTTTTTTTGTATATCATTTATATATACAAAATAGTTTTACACACCACACACACATATATCATGTAAACACAACCTTTTATTTTGGATGCGATTAATCGGTGCCCATCCCTAGTACATATCTTTTTATCTGATTTATAATAACAATAATAATAATAGTAATAATATAAAAATAATAAAATTAACTTTTTAAATAGCTATATTTCTTGTTTACTAAATTAATAAAACATGACACTATTTTGAAAATTGTATTGTATTGTATTATTGTTTTAATATATTTACACTTGTTCGAGTCTAAATTATGTTTTATTTTTTTACAGCGAAAGTACTGTAAAATAGTTATCCTGCATTAAAGGAGTAGTTCACTTTTGAAAAAAACTTTTGCTGATAATTTACTCACACCCATGTCATCCAAGATGTCCATGTCTTTGTCAATCAAAATGAACAAATCTTTTTCCGAGTCATTTGGTTCATTCAACGAACGCAACGAACGAATTGACTCGGAAAAAGATTCGCTCATTTTGATGAATGAATTCGAACAGGAGAGTCACGAACGTGCATCACAAAACAGAGCAAGGCGACCATTTGTGCTTATAAAACTTAAACTTTGTTATTTATTTATTAAATGAGCGATCGTTTCGCTTGATAAGACCCTTATTCATCGTCTGGAATCGTTTAAAGCCCTTTGAACAGTTTGCACTGAAACTGTCTTACCGTTTGGTTCCCATTGAAGTCCATTATATGGAGAAAATCCTGGAATGTTTTCATCAAAAACCTTAATTTCTTTTCGACTGAAGAAAGAAAGACATGGACATCTTGGATGACATGGGGGTGAGTAAATTATCAGCAAAAGTTTTTTCAAAAGTGAACTACTCTAATAAACGAGAGGAGATATTATTGAGAAGTCTAAACCGGATGGGAAAGGATCACACTCTTTACACCCATTGGCTCGAGTAGGTTCGAGTTTAGCCTGCAACATCTTTACCAAGTCTCTTTTCCTAGTTTACCATGAAATAATACCACTTCAATTGGCATTGCTGGTGCATAGCCATGTTAAAACCAGTTTGAATGTGTCTCAGCTTCCACTGGTCACCAGCTGATCCAGTTTAGCTGGTATAGGCTGTTTTTTTTCTCGAGAGGAAGGAGATTGGGAAGAAATGAAAATAAAAGGAAATGAAGAGGCTTTATTAGAGATCCTCTTCCTGTGCTGCGGATGTTGTGTGGAGCGGATCAAACGGGCCGAAGGACTCTCAGATCCCGGGCCAGTTTTGCCACATGGTCCCGGGCTCCCTGAGGCGTGGGCGGGGCCAAGGAGGAGGGGGGAGGGGCCTGTGGTCTGTAATTCGCTCACATAGGTTACAGAGGACAGCTTGGGACCACACAGACTATCTGGATTACCGTCTGAAAGCTACTGGAAAGAAAAATCACAAAGGTCATTTATTTAGTCAACATTGAGAACTTTTTCTCCTTTCTGAAGAGATCTCAATAGCGTCTACAACTGTGCTCATTTTGCCAAGATACCGACATCTGCAATCAAACGATGTCTCCAATTTCTAAATTAACTAAATTAAATAAACATTTCTCATAATCAGAAAATGATCTGACCTGTCTGAAATAAATTAGCTGCACCCTAATGTTCAATAATGTTTAAAGAAATAGCGGGAAAAAAAGTTACAAAAAATATATATATATATATAATAAAAGGACTATCGGCTGTAGTGTAATGTTCAATACATCAAATTATTTTTCCCATAAGAGGAAAATTATTCTGGAAAAGTGTGTTTGCAAATCATTTGAGGTTATAGAATATTAAATTCATGGCATTCATAGGTTTTATTGTATTTATCAAAAATAAAATGTGTTAAATTCTGAACAAATTTTTGTAAGTTTCAATTAAATTTCAATGTCGTACCAATATCTGTGTATCCAAATGTAAAAAAACAAAAAGTTAATAATAAAAAAAAATAATACTTATAAAATAAATAAATACAAATACTTGAGGGCAAATAAAATAAATTAGTCAAATAAATACCCCAAAAACAAGAAGTTTTTAAGGTCCAAAAAACATATCGTATCATGTTAGATGTCCAAAAAACATAGTAGCACCACGGTAAACATCCAAACCCGAAGCTCCGCCATGGTACGCCACACTTGTTTTCAGACAGCATTTCTTAAAGTTTTAATGAGTTTTGTTTTAAACATTATTTCCTTTTGTCTTTTCCTGTGCATTGATCAGGTTTTGTAGTAATTAATGTCTTTTGGCACTCCCTTGGTTTACACTGTCACAGCTCAAGTCTTTAAACACAGCAAAACACACACACACACACACGAGTTCATGCAAGTCCATTTCTGTGCATCCATGTGTAAGCATTAGCGCTAAACTGAGCGAGACGCGGTGGCTAGACATGACTATGGCTTTCTTCTGCGGCTAGACGGCGACCAGAGGAGTCTCTGTATCACTGATGCTGTGACTAAACATAGACAACTGTTCACTGCCATCTCCTCTGACTAAGCATAGCTCACACACACACACACACACACACACACACGGGCGCCTGGACGACTGTGCTGAAACAGGTGATGCTAGCTGTGCCCAGGACGCTAGCCAAGAGCGCTGAGTCACACGGCATAATTACCTCAGCAGACGTGGATCGTGTAGTTTGTGGATCGCATTCTTGCACCACACACACACACACACACACACACACACACACACGTGCTTTAAAAGGACACAGCTATTTGTGCATGTCATTTGTCTGACGAACTGATTTCATTGGAGCAAGAAAAAGACAGGCGTATGATGCAGATGTAGATGAGAGAGAACATGTAAATCAAAGATGGAGATGATAACAGTCAAATAGTGTCGAGGAATCTACTGTACGGGCCAAAACAGAAGATGAGGCAGAAACACGAGTATATACTGTATGTAAATAAGATCTGCGTACAATATGTAAATGAACTCTGACTCCAGAGCTAATCTTCTATTCTTCATCTTCGTATACATTACAACACACACATATATATTGTGAATGCAGTCAGATCCCACACAGTGCAGTGTTTGTATCCAGACAGAGCACACAGACAGCATAATGGAGATATCAGAGAGATATCTATACGTAATGAACTACCCTGGGAAACTACCCTGGGAGTAGGGCTGTAGTCAACCAAAGAAACCCTTAGTCGACCAAAGTCTTGTCCTGCGCAACGATTAGTCAAATAAAAAAATAAAAAATAAAAAAAAACGTGATGTTTTGATTAAACATTTTTTAAACAATTGTCATTGAGCATGTATAAAACAACAACGAAAAAAACTATAATAATAATGCAATGGGCTATATGCACGCATAAGTTCCGCATTTGACGCAAGGATGCTCGTCCATTTCCGGTTGTGGAGATTAAAGCGGAGGAAAACCGGAGAAAACGGGATTATGGCAGAGTCTTCAATATTTACTGTCCTCCCGTCTTTGAAACGAAACGTACATACGTTTAGATGTAATTTTATATATAGTTATGTTTATTTAATATAATTTTAAAAAGAAGCATAAACACAACGAGGGGTGTCTGTTTTATCTGTTTTTGTGACTAACGTTTCTTTAGTATAACCATGGAGTATAAAATTCAATATAAATTCTCGGTATTGCATTGGACTCTATGATCGGCGGAAGTTATCGAGCATCCCTAATGCTTCACCGGAAATAACGCCGTGCATAGAGCCCATTCTTTGAAAATTAAGTGATTTTTTAACTGCCAAATGTGAAGAGCTCTGTCCTAGGTCTATAGTAACAGTCACAATCGCGCACCTGACCACACCACACGCTGCAAAAAATATAACTGTGCCACATAATGAAAAATCCCAACAAAAGCTCTCGTTTATACAGGCTTTATATTCTTCTTTACTTTCAAAGCTATGGGTTAACTTTAGTCCTGACGATCAAGGCGTTTTAAAACAACACACAAAAAACCCAAATAGCCTAAAAACAATCCTAATAATAGGCTGTAGGAGCGCGTATAGGTTTATTTTCGTTTTGTTGCATTATTTAGGCCATTTTCAAATGCGTCAAGTAGGGCTGCAACAACTAATCGATAAAATCGATTATAATCGATTATGAAAATCGTTGTCAACGAATGTCATTATCGATTAGTTGGTCTGATTACGTCACGGGGATTGTTTACATGGAACATGCGCTTCTTACATGCGCTTCATGAGGCGCACATGCAGTCTCTCTCCCTCGCCGCTCTACCCTGTCTCGCGCGCGCAACACGGACGGTTTGGAGCACATTATCTTCTGTCTCGCATGCGCACTCTTGATTCCGTGAGTTTGAACTAATTTGCGGGCATCAGGAAACCGCTATCAATATGCAGCATACACGAAAATCATTCACCTTTCGGTAAATTCGCCGTTTTGAAACCAAAATAGGTGACCTACGTTAATCGTGTATACTTTATGAAGCCATACTATAGTATAATGTGAGATAGAAATGTATATTTAAGTCATTAAATTCAAGTTAACCTAAGCTTTTCCCTCCACTGCGGCTGTCAGTCATTCTCTATTCGGTGTTCAAACAGCGCGTCGCGTTACAACAGTTAACATGATGATCTCTTTTCAAGATGATTCAATGTTATTATTATAATTGATCCGTAGATAAAGGTCTATGATGGTTTTGAAATCTTATTAATAGCCTTTCTTGTTCTGTCCTATCTATTATATTTTGCTTCCTCACTAAACAGCTGTGCTTTACATTTAAAACAGCTGTGCATCTGATTTTTACGATGTTTTTCATGAATGTATAACAACAATACAAAGAGCAATGTGTAACGTTTTACCAGAGTTAGTGCTACACTTATTGTCTCTTATTTGTTCCCCACTAAGGAATGTTTTTTCACTAAATGTTTAGATTTTATAAAATTATTGTGCACTTGTGATATTTCTAGGCTAAGTTTTGCTGAGTTATCCACTAATCTAGTTTACAATAGCATTTTTGTCATAGGTTATGGTCATATATATTTTTTTATTTGTTGTTTTTCTTTATAATGAAGTTATCTGTATTAAGTAGATTGTTTAACACACAAAAGAGTGTGGTTTTTAGGGTTTTATTTTGTTATAATAAACAAAAAAGAAATATAATTTTTTATCCGATTAATCGATTAATCGAAAAAATAATCGTCCGATTAATCGATTATCAAAATAATCGTTAGTTGCAGCCCTAGCGTCAAGTGTACAAATAAAAACGAAAACATTAAGAGAACACAATCTATTGAGTCAGCATGATATAGCCGTTAAAAGGCTGCTCACGTCTTTTGCGCGCTCAAGTTCGATTTCAAATGTAGGCGTGCGACTTGCGCGCTCATAATGGAGCAACGCGATCGCCTCCCTCCACAGTCTTGTCTTTGTTTTAAAATGCAGCGAGACAAATGATTTAGATTTCCTGGACATTTTGCCGATTTGTACGTTGCATCATGGTAAATGTCCAGAAACCATAATAACACCATCATAAATTGCCAAAATTACAGTAGCACCATGGACAAAAGCACAATAGCATCATGGTAAATGTCCAAAACCATAGAAGCACCATTGTAAATGTCCAGAAATCATAGTTGTACCATTGTAAATGCCCAAAAAACTACGTTGTACCATGGTAAATGTCCAGAAACCATAGTAACACCATGATAAATGTCCAAAATTACAGTAGCACCATGGACAAAACCACAGTAGCACCATGGTAAATGTCCAAAAACCACAGTAGAACCATGGTAAATGCCCAAAAACTACGTTGCACCATGGTAAACGTCCAGAAACCATAGTAACAGCATGATAAATGTCCAAAATTATAGTAGCACCATGGACAAAACCATAGTAGTACAATGTCACGTGTCCAAAAACCACAGTAGCACCATGGTAAATGTCTAAAAAACAAAGTATTACCATGGTACATCTCCAATAATCATAGTAGAACCATGGTAAATGTCCAAAAAACTACGTTGCATCATGGTAAACGTCCAGAAACCATAATAACACAATAATACATTACCAAAATTACAGTAGCACCATGCACAAAAGCACAATAGCATCATGGTAAATGCCCAAAAACCATAGTTGTACCATGGTAAATGTACAGAAACCATTGTTGTACCATTGTAAATGCCCAAAAACTACGTTGCACCATGGTAAACGTCCAGAAACCATAGTAACAGCATGATAAATGTCCAAAATTATAGTAGCACCATGGACAAAACCATAGTAGTACAATGTCACGTGTCCAAAAACCACAGTAGCACCATGGTAAATGTCCAAAAAACTACATTGCATCATGGTAAACGTCCAGAAACCATAATAACACAATAATAAATTGCCAAAATTAGAGTAGCATCATGGACAAAAGCACAGTAGCACCATTGTAAAAGTGCCACAGTACAGCCAACTGACAGTGACACCATAGTTGTACCATGGTACCACCAAACATTTTGTAAGGGTTGGTTCTGCAGATCTTTTAATATTGCGTGCGTAAAAGCACTGAATAACAGCTTCCTGTGAAGCTGATACTGCAGAGGAAGGAAACTACAGCTGTAAGGCCACCGTTAGAAACTCTCAGTCTAACTGAAAGACACACACACACACACTGTAACACACAATAACTGATGCTGCAAAGGATGTTCCATCAGGAAGTGCACCCCCATCCAATGACTGGCCTGTCAATCATTCAACAGAAAAAGAGAAGTGTGCACGTGGACTCTCCATCGTTTCAGAATCAGTGTGAATGCATGAGCTTTAACCACTGAGAGGAGTTCTGTGGTCGTTCTTATTTGACTTGTGACTAGTATTGAGAACAAATAGTCTTACAGTCAGACTTGCGAAAGCTTATCAGATGTTGATTAATGTTTTAAAAACAGACATGCAATTATGCTTTTTTTTGGCATGCATTGTATATATAATTTCGCACAATACCCATCAATTAAAAATCAAACTCACTAAAAATAGACTATTTTACACAGTGCATGTGTTTGAATACCATCAGTTTTGAATATTGACTTTGGCAAAAACTGATGTGAAAGTTTTTTAAAAGCAGCATGTAGATTGTTCCACTAGTGAGTCAGTGAGTCCGTGACTAACGCGGTTCTGTTTGTACTCCTACATGCATGTTTCTACATGACTGTGTTAGCCTGAATGAGATCTTTGGTTAGGCTACTTTGCATGTGGGTAAGGAACTGTGGCTAGCCAGGTCGCCACACTCACCGCTGCGCTACCACAGACAGACCTCTGCCATCGATACAAGCGCTCAGCAAAGAAACTTTAAAAACATGCACACGCACACAAAGCCTGGGACCTTTGAACAGTTGCTTGATGTGAAAAGTGTTGTGAGTAACTATCTAAAAGTAGAGATGCTAGTGACTTAACCGCAGTTTTTCAGTAGCGTGACAGTTAGCTGTTTACAAACTGTTTTTCACATCGCACATTTGCATTCAGGTGAACAGCGATGAGTGATAATCAAAAAACATGCTCGCCGAAAATATTCTTTATCTTACATGAATGTATTCAATCAGACAGTATAAACTTAATAAATAATAAATAGTGAATCGTTTAATTAATTTGAACTGTCTCTGTGAAAATATTCAATTTAATTAAATTAACAGGTTAAAAGAAATAAACCAATAAATAAATGAAACTTTCTGTGTGAAAATATTCAGTTTACTGAAATTAACAGGTTAAAATAAATAAATAAGCAAATAAATAAATAAATGAAACTTTCTGGGTGAAAATATTTCATTTAAAATAAATAAATAAACAAATAAATAGATAAATTAAAATTTCTGGGTGAAAATATTCTGTTTACTGAAATTCAGTTTAAATGAATAAATAAATAAACAAACAAATTAACAAATGAACCTTTCAGGGTGAAAATATTCAGTTTACCGAAATGAACAGGTAAAAATAAATAAAATAAATAAATTAAACTTTCTGGGTGAAAATATTCCGTTTACTGAAATTAAGAGGTTAAATAAATAAATAAACAAACAAATAAATAAATTAAACTTTCTGGGTGAAAATATTCAGTTTACAGAAATTAACAGGTTAAAATAAACGAATAAATAAATAAATAAAACTTTCTGGGTGAAAATATGCAGTTTACCGAAATTGACAGGTTAAAATAAACAAACAAACAAACAAATAAATATTTAAATTTAACTTTTTGGGTGAAAATATTCAGTTTACTGAAATTAACAGGTTAAAATAAATAAATAAATAAATTAAACTTTCTGGGTGAAAATATTACGTTTACCGAAATTGACAGGTTTAAATAAATAAATTAATTAATTAATGAAACTTTCTCGGTGAAAATATTCAGTTTACCGAAATTAACAGGTTTAAATAAATACACAAATAAATAAACAAACAAACAAACAAATAAATGAAACTTTCTGGGTGAAAATATTCAGATTACTGAAATTAACAGGTTAAAATAAATAAATAAACAAACAAATCAATAATAAATTAAACTTTCTGGGTGAAAATATTCAGTTAACCGAAATTAACAGGTTAAAATAAAAATAAAAATAAACAAACAAATAAATGAAACTTTCTGGGTGAAAATATTCAGATTACTGAAATTAACAGGTTAAATAAATAGGATACTTTTTTATGGGTAGCTTGTGTGGTTAAGTACAAGTGTAGTTCAACACTACAGTTATGAGCAGCCTGTAGCTTGACAGGATTGAGCGTATAGCTTCACTAACGCTGGATATTAAACCCACATGATGAGGATATCTGCAGTTCAGAGTTGCACTCGGGTTTTGCACATATCCGGTGCGGAGAGAGAGAGGGACTAGCTCCTCGAACACCTTGCAAAAGATACTTCTTCCTGTCAACTGAGCCTTCTTCCGCTTTCTCAAACGACACGCAGGCCTTTAGGTGTTAAAGCGGAGACTCCGGTTTGTAACAACACGTCTCTCCCTATAGCGAGAAGCTGTCGGCTGACAGGAAAAGAGGGTGAGGGGAAGAACTGAAGACCTCGGAGCTCCTGAACTCTTGTCAGTGCTAAAACAACCTCTCTGTGGTTTCTGAACATACACAGAAGCTTCCCTCCACATGCGTGTTATGAAACCTTTGGGCCCTCTCATATTACCAGGCACGTGTTTGGCCTCCAAAAGCGGCTTTCATCGTGAAATCTTCATCATGACAAACTGGACGCCGGCCATTCAATACGAACCTCGAGCAGATCGATGGTTGACCAATCAAGCGGTTGATTTAATACGATGTGGTCAGGGAATCAATGTCTGCCCTCAAAATAATTATTGAGATGAAACTGGTGTGTGTTCACGCCAAAACAAACCTCCCTGGAGAAATACACTTCAAACTGCTACAGTCGGACTTTTTTTTAATTAACGTTAAAAAATTGCATGATATTAGGACAGGCATCGCCATGTTTCCATCATGTGCAGCAGTTGAAGAAACATCACTCTCTCTGTACAGAGACACGGACCAATCAGTTCTCAACTTATAATCTGATTTTCATCTTTATTGAGAAAAAAAAATGCTCAATTTGTCATTTTCGGACAGATTCTCTTCTAATAAACATGCATGAACCAACTTTGCACGAACTAACTGTTACTAGTGTTAATTTGTCTTTAATCTACTACTTATTTACCTCATAATTTGTGTAAAAATAAGAAAAGAGTGCATTCACAAATGATGCATAGTATTAACATTTTTTTTAATTTTTTTTATTAACATTAATTTTTAAGCGCTTCACATACATTTGTCTTGTATGTGTTTTCTAGTGTCTAGAAAAGCGCTATATAAAAGTAATGAATTATTATTTTATTATTTATTTTTTACTGTACTGTCTGTTAGTAAAATTAAAAACAGTGGATGGATAGATAGTTTAATAAATAATATTTCATAACAAAATTACTTTTTGGAAATATTTATATAAAAATGCGAACAAATCAATATTTTGTTTACTATATTCACAATTTTTCAACAACATGCGAATGCAAAATTAGCACAATTAATGATTAAATATCTAATTTGCATAGGTCTCGTGGGTAATATTATCATGGCTTGATATTAAGGTAGTTAAAAAATATTATTAAAAACTAAATTAAATAATTAGATATTTACACATATTTTGATATTTTTTTAAACATATGTGGATTACTACATTTACAATTTTTCAACAACATTGACGCAAATGCAAATTAACACATTATTAATGATGAAATAAATAATTAGCATATTATCAAGGCCTAATATTAAGGAAATCTGTGTAGTAAACAAAAATATTAATTTTATCCAAAAAATTTTTTATAAAAAATAAAAAAATTAAATGTTTTCAAAATTTTTCCCAGAGACCGAATTTCAGAAAATGACTAAAATCAGTGATTCGTTTCTCGTCTGGCAGACGACCGCCATCTTCAAGGCTGTTCTGCGCACCAGCTCAGTCTTGATCTCCTTCCCTGGAGCTGCGCATTAGTGACGCCACTCAATACATCCCCACCGTGGTTCTGTCGGACGCTGGGCTCACTGGCGACCGGCCCGCCTGTCTACCAGACACTGGGCTCGATATCACCAGGCCCAAACTCTCTCAGCAGCCGCTCCATGTAAAGAGAGCAGGGTCAGAAAATCCATTTCAGCAGAGCGAGAACAGAAACTCAATATAGATATCGAGACATCAGCGTTTCATATCGGATAATACGTATCAGGTATAAGAGAGTCCGAATCTCCGCAAAGGCCTCTGGGAAGGTGCTGGGAAAGGGCCGTGCCGATGCACTCATCATCATCATCGGGTAAAATATGAGGTGTGTTAAGGCATCTAATTTATTGTCGGGGACCACATTCCCACTACTCGTTCCCATCCACACCTAGTTCCGCTAAAAGCACCCAAACGGGAGCGAGGAACAGGAATTTATGACCCTATGCAAGTCCCTTTCGGCATCAGCATTGGCCAGACGAAGCGGCTTCCTTCTCAGGTGCCTGTAGATGTAGATAAACAGAATCAGCGTTGGCCAGGCGTGAAGTCACTGGGACGAAACGCTCCGTCTGCAGGTCCACAGGCCCGAGACGAGCCGCAATAACCACCGTAAATCCATCTCTGTCGACACCCCGACCCACACGAGGACAAAAGCAACCTTGTAAAACTTTCAGCTACAGTTAAACACTCCAGAGATATGTGGAAAGCGACGAGATGGAGAAGGAAACTGAAGGAAAGTGATAAAACATACAGTATTCTCGGAAAACTGCTATAGTTCACCATACACACCTCATGCAGAGATATGGCATCACATTAACATTAAAATTAGAATATCCTGCAAAACTTCATTTATTTCAGTAATTCAACTTAAAAGGTGAAACTAATGTATTATATAGACTCATTACATGCAAAGTGAGATATTTCAAGCCTTTATGTGTTATAATTTTGATGGCTTACAGATATGAAAATTAGAATATTGTGCAAAGGTTTTCATATCTGTAAACCATAATCATCAACAGGCTTGAAATATCTCACTTTGCATGTAATGAGTCTATATAATATATTAGTTTCACCTTTTAAGTTGAATTACTGAAATAAATGAACTTTTGTACAATATTCAAATTTTTATTTTATTCTATAATTCATTCGTCTTCATTAAATGCAGTGTTTACCAAAGCAAGCCACAAAATGTCTTTGAAATCTCCACCAAAATGCAATAAATAGCTAGAGAAGCATCTTTCTGCTGACGTCAATTAGACCAAGCACTGAAAAGTTGCAAATAAAGCAGATTATTAGAGGAAGTTTAACAAGAAAACATTTAATTTTTTCTTTGTAATTATTTGTGAAATTTACTAGCAATTTCAAAAGTGGAAATTGTTTAAAAGTAAATCCTATATTTATTGTGTTCCGTGTGCAGATTTAGTGGTATGAAATAAAACTAAATGTGATGATACTACTTACTTCAAGTCATGGTAATTAAAAAAAAATGATTTATTGCAACAAGTTACTTTATTCCAATGAACTAGTTAAATAAATAATTTGAAGCAAAATATTTAGTTGATCAAAAACTGGTCTGATTGCAAAAAATAATTATAGAAAACATACTGGCCACGTTAAACAACTACTTTTTGCCGTTTGCACCAAGACCGATAACGATATAATGATAGCAATATCTATACTAGCGTCCACGTGGCAGACGATCTCATTGTGTATCATTACTCGAGGTCTCTGATTGGCTGTCAATATTTTAAAAATCGTTCTGAAAGTGATTCCAACGTTATCGTTTCCCGTTATGGCTGTGGACTCTGCTATTAATGTTGAGAATTTTTTTTAGATCTATATCTTTATCTTAGATTGGTGTGAACGGGCCTTAAAGCGGCTTTCACACTAATCTCACACTAATAAACATGTCAAGCCAGAATGTCAAATCAAACTTATATTTACAAAAAATAATTAACTTTAAGAGCGGATTTAATTTGAGAATTGCAAGCGTGCACATGGATAGTGATACAGATAGAGAGGGTTACACACA
Organism: Pimephales promelas; assembly: GCF_016745375.1. The sequence goes on from NW_024121532.1 coordinate 654,228, forward strand.
CACACACACACACACACACACACACACATGATCTGATAAAGCGATACCACAGAGAGATATATGGGTAAATCCTCGCACGTGTCTGTCGGTTGGTGCACTGATATAGATGAAAAAGGCCACAAACACACAAACCCAGTGCGCATATACGTACGCTACTCCATTCTTGCATATGTTGACATGTCCTTCAACTCTGCATATGGATAGTTTTTCCTTGATAAAAGCAGATGCAAATGGGCTGTATGCAACATATAATTAAATGTAAATGCAAATGTACATGGGAAAACATACACACGTGCAAAGCCTCTGTCCAGTTGAGGTAATCAGGGAAACGGGTGTGTACCTGTTTCATTCTTATATAGTGATTGGAGCAGCTATTATTGGACACAACTGCTTTACTTTGACGTGAAGTCGACTGCTAATGTTATTGTGAAGAAAATAGAGTGCAAGATGTGTCCAAACTAAGTAAAGTCAGGGAATAACTAAAGCGGAGATTCGATATATTATAGTGTTGTCAAGCACTGTCGCAACTTGCCATATAATATTGCGTCAACACTCTGGTTTTTAACCCAAATTTGGGCCAAATATGGACAAACACAAATTTTGGGTTAAAAATGTCATGTCTAACTTTCAACAACCCAACATTTGGGTTTGTCCATATTTGACCCAAATTTGTGTTGTAACAACCCAACATTTCTTAGAGTGAATCAAGTTCTACATAAACTCTAAATGGTGCTGGGTTGTTTTTAACCCAAATTTGGGCCAAATATGGACAAACACAAATTTTGGGTTAAAAATGTAATTTCTAACTTTCAACTTTTTTATTGCATTTTTAACCCAACATTTGTGTTTGTCCATATTTGACCCAGATTTGGGTTCTAATTTTAACCCAACTTCAACTTTTAACTTTTTTTTAATTGCATTTTTAACCCAACATTTGTGTTTGTCCATATTTGACCCAAATTTGGGTTCTAATTTTAACCCAACTTCAACTTTTAACTTTTTTTAATTGCATTTTTAACCCAACATTTGGGTTTGTCCATATTTGACCCAAATTTGGGTTCTAATTTTAACCCAACTTCAACTTTTAACTTTTTTTAATTGCATTTTTAACCCAACATTTGGGTTTGTCCATATTTGACCCAAATTTGGGTTCTAATTTTAACCCAACTTCAACTTTTAACTTTTTTTAATTGCATTTTAACCCAACATTGGGATTTGTCCATATTTGACCCAAATTTGGGTTGAAACAACCCAACATTTTTTTTTTAGAGTGAATCAAGTTCTACAGACACTCCAAACAATGCTGGGTTGTTTTAACCCAAATTTGGATGAAACATGGACAAACACAAATGTTGGGTTAAAAATGTAATTTCTAACTTTTAACTTTTTTTATTGCATTTTTAACCCAACATTTGTGTTTTTCCATATTTGACCCAAATTTGGGTTCTAATTTTAACCCAACTTCAACTTTTAACTTTTTTAATTGCATTTTTAACCCAACATTGGGGTTTGTCCATATTTGACCCAAATTTGGGTTCTAATTTTAACCCAACTTCAACTTTTAACTTTTTTTAATTGCATTTTTAACCCAACATTTGGGTTTGTCCATATTTGACCCAAATTTGGGTTCTAATATTAACCCAACTTCAACTTTTAACTTTTTTAATTGCATTTTTAACCCAACATTGGGATTTGTCCATATTTGACCCAAATTTGGGTTCTAATTTTAACCCAACTTCAACTTTTAACTTTTTTAATTGCATTTTTAACCCAACATTGGGATTTGTCCATATTTGACCCAAATTTGGGTTGAAACAACCCAACATTTTTTTTTTAGAGTGAATCAAGTTCTACAGACACTCTAAACAATGCTGGGTTGTTTTAACCCAAATTTGGATGAAACATGGACAAACCCACATTTTGGGTTAAAAATGAAATTTCTAACTTTCAACTTTTTTTATTGCATTTTTAACCCAACATTTGTGTTTGTCCATATTTGACCCAAATTTGGGTTGAAACAAGCCAACATTTCTTAGAGTGAATCAAGTTCTACATGGGTCAAATATGTACAAACCCAAATGTTGGGTTAAAAATGTAATTTAAAATTTTAACCCAACTTTCACATTCAACTGTACATTTTTTAATTAACCCAACATTTGGGTTTGTCCATATTTGACCCAAATTTGGGTTGAAACAACCCAGTGTACATAAAATGAGAAAGAAATTAAATGCAATGAAATGAAATGCATTACTCTAATGTTTTTATATGGGATATAAATCACGTTTTAAACATGACAGCAAATGAAGTGCATGTTCACTCATGCACGTAAAGACATCTCAAGTATATTAGTAGAAAAAAGATTTTTTTATTTATAGTCATGTGGCCTTTGCCTCGTTTTTGAGATGTTACATCGAGGCTGTTCGCATGTGTTTAAGAAGAAACACGCATCGGGTGCGACTGATAAACTTCCTGTGTTAACTGAAAGCGCTCACACACATCAAGATGCATGTGTGTATGAGAAACAGACAGTCAGGAAACTGAAATGAGCAACTGAGTAAAAACATAACCTCATTAACATCACCTTTAGAAATGATCCCACGACAGGATCTAGAACAAACACGAGTGCTTCATATGTGGATTTAAAACACTAAAACAGTTAGAAATAATTGAACTGAGACTCTACATTTGTTCACAAAAAAATAAATAATTGAATGTTTAAGTTTTAACAGGACTAGCTCCTGCACAACTTTCAGTTAAGAATGAACTTGATAAATACATTTTAATTAGCTGACAAACCAATAAGCAAACAAGCTGAAATGAGACTTTCAAGTAAAGCAACCAGACCTCATAACCTCATTAACATCATCTTTAGAAATGATCTCACGGCAGGATCTAGAATGAGCATTTCTAAAAAAAAACACTAAAACATTTAGAAGTGAGTGAGTTAGAAGAGCCAATTAACAGCATCTGTGAGATGATCCACTCAGAGAGGAGGACATCAGACCCGCTAAATGAGTCAGTTTAACCAAACCAGGGTAATTTCCATTCACCCTTAACCCACAGTCCTTTCAGTCTGAGCAAGAAACTAAAGCATCATCTTTGGGCCTCAGCTGTGAACTCACACACCCACAGGCATCAAAAACAGCGCTTCAGAAACTCCATAGCCTCCAATGAGAGGGAAAGTCCAGAGCTGCATACACATGAAGCTGTTTTCATCAGAATAATATAAAAAAAAACAGAACTGAGATTTAGACCAAGAGTGGACTTCTTTCTCATGGCATGAAGAAGCTCTAAATGTGTTAACGCTAATTATTGTGCCATACTATGTATTGTATTTGAATTGTCTTTAATGGGAGCACGAAATGAACGAATCTTTTTTCGTGTCATTTGGTTCATCCAACGAACGAAATGAATGAGTTGACTCGGGAAAAGATTCGTTCATTTTGATGAACGAGTTTGAACAGGAGAGTCACAAACGCGCATCACAGAACAGAGCAAGGCGAGCGTTTGAGCTTATAAAACTTAAACTTTGTTATTTATTTATTAAATGAGCGATCGTTTTGCTTGATAAGACCCTTATTCATCGTCTGGAATCGTTTAAAGGAGTTGTTCACTTTTGAAAAAACTTTTGCTGATAATTGACTCGCCCCCATGTCATCCAAGATGTCCATGTCTTTCTTTCTTCAGTGGAAAAGAAATTAAGGTTTTTGATGAAAACATTCCAGGATTTTTCTCCATATAATGGACTTCGATGGGAACCAAACGGTTCAAGAACCAAAAGACAGTTAATAACAATTTCAGATGCAGCTTTAAACGACACCAGACGATGAATAAGGGTCTTATCATGCGAAACGATCGGTTATTTCAAAGCTTATTCCAAAAATGTAACTTTTTTAAGGACAAATGCTAGCCTTTCTCTATTCTGTGAGGCGCGTTTGTAACGTCACGTAATACGTAATTACGTTCAAAAGGTCACGGGCGACGTAGCCGGAAGTACAGAGTCAAAGTGTTTACAAGTTGAACGCATAGGTTGAGCGTGAAACTAACTCAAACGCCGTTTACAAAAAAGGAATTAAAAGGTAAAACTTGTAAACACTGACTCTGTACTTCCGGCTACGTCGCCCGTGACCTTTTGAACGTAATTACGTATTACGTGACGTTACAAACGCGCCTCACAGAATAGAGCAAGGCTAGCATTTGTCCTTAGAAAAGTTACATTTTTGGAACAAGTTTTGAAATAACCGCTCGTTTCGCATGATAAGACCCGTCTGGAGTCGTTTAAAGCGCTTTGAACAGTTTGCACTGAAACTGTCTTTTGGACCTTGAACCGTTTGGTCCCCATTGAAGTCCATTATATGGAGACAATCCTGGAATGTTTTCATCAAAAACCTTAATTTCTTTTCGACTGAAGACAGAAAGACATGGACATCTCGGATGACATGCATATCAGCAAAAGTTTTTTTAAAAGTGAACTAAAATTTGTGCATTAAAGGCGAAACATATTTAATAAACAGCCTCATTGAACAAGAATTTCTCAAGAAAAGTGCCAATGCAGTTTCTACTTCAATTCAGTCTTGTTGTTCTTTTCCTGGATCTCACTGAAGCTTTCAGACTCGCTGCCAGAGAACATCAACTTCATTACTCTATTGAGGGTTCAGCGTTCAATACAACCTCTCCCACTATTAAAGCATAAGCAACATGAGCTTAAAAAACATTAAAGCAATAGTAAGTTTGGCACGATGCAAAAACCGACACAGCTCCGTTTTTCTCCAGCTGGGAAACCCGTCGGAGTCCAGCATGCATTGAATGAGGTTAACCAGTACTCAGTAACCCACAGACCTGTGGTTTTCAGATTCAGCCACAAGATTTCAGTACTCCACCGACACTGCAAACCAGCTTCGTCATTTGGCGCAAACATCGGCGTGGAGAGAGTAAAACACCGGCTCGGACACTCACCCCTGGAGAAGCACGACTGGTACGACGAGAAGCTTTCGAAGATGCTGTTGGAGGCCATCTCCTCGTCTTCGTCCGAATCCAACGCTTCCAACTTGATCTGCTCCCGAATTTTGAAGGGCTCCCGGTTTTGCCCTGCAAAGAGCAAGAACACACACGCATGACGACATGCAAGAGGCTTGGCCCGAACGCTGATCCCCGAACCCCGACATGCAGTACACACCCACACCCGGGAACCCGTGGTCGCCCTGAGCCGGTCCAGAGAGGCGGTTCGGTCCTGGGACTCTGTGCATGGTTCACAGACACGGGCGATTGCGATCGGTGGTCAGCCTGTGGTTAACTGATGCTTACCCTTGTGCAAAAGAGCAGGAGCGCAAACGTGTCGCTGTGGTTTTTCCGGCGAATTGTCTGTTTCACACGATGACATCAACACGCATCTCCCTCCCCCCTCGTGCTCTTCAGTCCCTCTCGTCTATCTTTATCTCGCAGATCTCTAGTGCCTAGAGAGCCGTGACCGGTCGCAGACTTGGTTTGTGGTTGTGGCGGCCCACAGAAAAAGCTTCTCCCTTAGCCAGACGACAAGTTTAACCGTTCCCCACAACTGAAAAAAAAAAAAAGCATCCGAGTGTCATTGGGCCGTTCAGGTCACATGCTCCAGCAAATTTCATTCGGACTTTTTTCTGCTCTGTGCGATCTGGCGTCTGGGCCGGTCTATCAAACCTCCACCTGTTGGCATTTTCTTGAAAAGGAGGAAATACACGAGGTCTGTTTCAATTGTAAGAGCGTGCGAGCTCAACAGAAGGGGGTTGAAAGTGAGTGTGTGTGTGTCAGAGTTAGTGTACGAGAGCAAGGCGAGTCACGCTGCATAAGTTAAAGCATGCAAATCCATCTTCACCAGAGGACACAATTAGTCCTGTGTCTCAGACGCCATAAAAGCGCTGCAGATCGCCAACATTTACATGATGCCTTTCGTATCAGCTTCATCTGCTGGTTCTGCAAGACAAACAGAAAATAAAAGACAGGGTGTTTACTGACAATCTCGTGTCATTTTCAGTATCCAATCAGAATTATGTATAAAAAAAGACATTTAAGCCACTATACTGTGAAAAAAATATTTAAAAAAATAAGTAACCTGGTTGCCTTAAAATTTTAAGTTGATTGAGCTGGAAAAAGTGAGTTAATACAATGAAGGAGATTGATTCAAAATGATAAGTTATCTGAACTAAAAAAAATTAAGTTGATTTGACAAAAGAAAAAATGTTGTGATAACAAATCTTTTTACAGTGAACTGCATTTGAAAACAAAATATTCTAAGAAAATAGTGTCGTCACGTCGTTTGATGATGTAACTCAAGTGTCCAAAAAGTGCATCTGACATTCAATTCGATTGAAAATTGAAAGTGGCATGTTCGATGATCAAGAGGAAACAAGTCATTTGAGAGTGAATTGCAAAAACCTTTTCCACGCATCATCAGGCTGTGAATGAGGCATTACTTTCTGCTTCAAGTTACGTATCATTTCAAAGTGTTGATCCTGCAAGACAAACAGAAAATGTAATTCAGTGCATTTACTAGCAATAAACCATTGTTATGACTAGTTTGGTCTAAATAACTTCAGTATCTGCAGAAATATTCAAAAAGAGAACATATATAGAGTGAGATACGAATTAAAGCACACTTAAAATACCTAAATATAATTGCATTAAATATCAATTAAAAAAAACTTCTGAAAAAATAATGCAATATTTTTGATGTCTATTCCAATAACCTTCATATATTTTCAAGCGCAACTGACATTCAATTAAAGTGAAAATGAAATTAGATGACCGAGACCCAAAAAGTTATTTTAAAAGAACATTGTACAAACATTTTCCCTGTGAATCGTAGACTTCATTATGTGTTTTGCATGTTGCATGGCGCCTTTCATATCATTTTAATCTGTTGATTCTGCATGAGACACAATATAAAGAGTGTTTACCATCAATAAACTCACATAACATCCAAATGTCACTTTTATAGTATCATCTGAAATGCAAATACATTGAACGTTCGTATGAGTAAAATATTCTCCTTTCCCAAAACGATGGCGTTACCTGGATCAAATCAAACTGCGTTATGCGTTTTGAACATAATTGCAGGACTCATTACCGCCTCACCTGCCCTTAATAAAGGCATTGCATTACATGTGCACGAGGGTCATGATATCACGCGAGACTCTTGCCTATCATGCAACTGATTAGGACGTTTTATTTTGTCCAAAGAACAGAAACCCCTCAAGCGCCCATTATCTCGTAGCCACACACCTGCGTCCACCTCCAGATTAGACGGCCCCAAATTGGCACATGTACACCTGCATCACGCCTCCAGCACATGCCAAACACACACCCACCTGTGTCCAAACACACACACACCTGTGTCCTGGCGGTCCTGGAGCCGTTTGGACGGGAGGTTTGGGAGTGGTGGGCGGAGTGCTTTAGGTGCTCTCCAGATGCTCTCCCTCCCAAACCTGGAGTCAGATTTCACCCCAGCATCCAGACACGCTTACACACGACAGTGTTGTAGAATGTCAGGTTGATTGTGCTGAAACAGTTTAGAATTCCGAAAAAATTAATTGTTATAGAATACAATTAGGATATTTTTACAGATTGATTCCATTATATGATTCCAGACCTAGAACCAATATTATGGCCTGAAGAACATATGACATCAAGAACTGGAATCGTTTCTTAAAGGGACAGTTCACTTTGAAATTAATTTTTGGTATGTTTTAGTTTACCTCAAGGGCATCCAAGATGTAGGTGTCTGTTTCCGCAGTATTTTCAATTTTTATATTTTTTAGGTCAAACCGTTCATGTCTATCAGTCATATAATGGAGGTCTATGGTCACCACCTCAAAGAGCATGCGCAGAGAAGTCCAAATTAAACATGATTTAATGACTCGTAACTGTAAGTACACATTGATGTCCTAAGACACGAAACGAGTGGTTTGTGTGAGAAAACGAACGGTATTTATATAGTTTTTACGTCTTGTAACCACAGCCACGTCCAAGTGATCTGAGGGCACGGGCGCTTTGTGACTGTGGTTACATGAGGTAAAAACGATATAAATACTGTTGGTTTTCTCACACAAACAGCTCGTTTCGTGTCTTAGGATTTTAAAAAAATACATTTACGATTCATGTTTAATCATGTTTAATTTGGACTTAAGGTGGTGACCATAGACCTGCATTATATGACTGAAAGACACGAACGGTTTGACCGAAAAATATCAAGATTGAAAATACTGTGTAAAAACAAAGACACCAACATCTTGGCTGCCCTTGAGGTAAACTAAAACATACCAAAAATTAATTTCAAAGTGAACTATCCCTTTAAATCAGTGGCCGGATTTACAAAAAAAAAAAAAAATGAAAAGAAAAAATAGTCACACTTTACGATTAGGTTTTAATTCTCACAATTATCAATGACTTTTGCCTCAATAAACTCCTAATTACTGCTTATTAATAGTTTAGTTTAGATATTGGGTGGGTATGATTAAAATATGTCGAATATGGTCATGCAGAATAAGGCATTAATATGTGCTTTATAAGTAATAAACAGCCAATATAATATCTTAGTAATATGCAGGATAATAAGCAACTAGTTAATAGTGAGAATTAAACCCTAAACTAAAAAAGTTGACATTTCTCAAAAGAATTTTCCTAAAAGCAATTCTTCAAATTTTTTTTTTTTCAAATTTAGCAAAAAGTCACCTAACTATAATAACTGACCATAGTTCATATTATTAAACATTGGTGTCACTTCAGAGCACTCATGTACTAATAATATACAGTATGTAATGTGATATATTGTAAATCTTAAATCTATAATAATTACCTTTGCAGATTTCAGTTTATCCAAACTTTAAGAGGTTATTTACAATATAAAACTACACATTTAGAAGTTTAGAAATGCCATTTCTACCTGAAGCTCTTAAATGAAGGGACACGTGTCCTGGATTTGCTTGTGTAGATGTTGAAAGAGAATCAAACTGCTTTCAGACTTTCATTTGGCAACACAGAAAAGAAGAGAAACAGCATTTTTATGAGCATCAACCTAACTTAAACTTCAATTTATAGATTGTTACAAGCCAGAAAACCTGTGTAGAGCTGAGAACGGTGAGTAGGAGGACTGTCTACTGAATTTGTAATTTATTTATTTTATTTGATGTCTTGGATACACAGCTGTCCTTCACACACAGGTCTCCTGCTGTGTTCCCATCGCATCATGAAACTGCATATTTTCATCCCTGAGAAAAACACTCATCGTTTCATAGGCCGCAGACAGTCCTGTATCCTTTAGTACCAGAAAGAGAAAGAGTAAATTAGCTTTAAATGGTCAATAACATAGTAGTAACACACATTGTTTTGACACTTTTGCACAATAAATGAATGGATGGATGAATAAATAAATACGGCTTATTGGTGCCTCCTATAATTATGCCTTCCAATATTTATTTTTACATTTAATCATTTAGGATTTGAGTTTAACACTTAAATCATGACATGAAGACTGTTTTAATTTATGCTGATTTAAATAATAAAAACATCATTGTGTATCTAGACAGGATGATTCATTACAATGAAAATCATTATGGAGAATAATAAGAAATCCAGACTTATTACAGTAATGGGCGTGGAAATTAACATGGAAAATTTTTGACATAATTCATTAAATATTTCCTCATAATTTCTCCACACTGAACATTCAAAGGGAACAGATGATTCGTCTGCCTCTGGTTCAAGTTAAGAGATAAAAACAGGGACTTTCCTAAAGACTAGTCATGATGAATATAATTATTAAACCCTGAGTCACGTCAGGCCAGGAGATCAGCAACAGGAGGAAAGGAAAGGAGTAAATGTGAGTGTGTCCGAGCATTATATAGTTTGTTTATAAATAAATTACACATTTCAGCATTATAATAATCTTTGTAGCCTATTGGTATCATCTGCAACGTTTTAAATAATTTGTCAATGGGACACATTTGTGTCTCTCACACCAAAGGCATGTGTCTTATCAACTGCGCCATCACCACCCATATTTAAAATAATATATTGAATTTTATAGATCTATCTCACATGTGTCCATGATAGTGTAGATTACAATGTTTTATAATAATAATGTATTATATAGTGTCCATTTCATTAATTTAAAATATTTAATATTGGGTGCATCCAAGTTGTTTGACATAGGCCTATTTTAACATTTTTTTTAAAGTAACCCAATAGTTACTTTCCCTGGTAATTAGTTACTTTTATAATGATTTAACAGTTACTATTTGTGAGAAGTAACTAGTGATTATAACTAATTACTTTTTTAAGTAACATGCCCAACAGTAGAAGCAATTCTATCATAATCGAGTGAGGTCATACGAATTGTTACGAATTAGCCACCTCGTAAAATTCGCACGAATTGCCGTGAGATCGGGTTGGTCTATATTCTTAAAAGCGCTACGTAAATCAGTCCCTCCAGAAAAATGATGCGATCGCTGAATTCAATGCCAAATCAGCCAAAGTCCGCATATTTATGCGGGGGCCGCATTTTTTCAAATACGCCGCACTTTCGCCGCATAAATTGCCGATTTCCGTGCAAAATATGCGGGTTTGCATAATTTCATAATCCTCGCATTTTCGTTGCAAAAAAAAGTCACATGTATCTTAGCAGAAAGTTGAAAAATGTTGCGTTTGCTTCACACAAGAGCAGCCATTTCCCCGTTTCCATGGGAACGTTATGAAGTGACGCAATTACGCGACGCCAGACAGACTCACGGAGGCGATTTACATCAAATCAAACCGCAAGTTCCCTCAATTTTTGCAAATTCCTGCAATTTCATCAAATAAAATTGCATAATATCCCGCATATTCCATCGCATTTTTAAAGAAAACGGGCGGCGTAATCAATCAAGTTTTGCCCGACACAATCACAAAAAAACGCGTTTTTCTGGAAGGACTAAATACTATTACAGTATGGTAATTAATTTTGGAAATTACCACCACAAAATCAGTCATTTTGATCGCAAAAATCACAAAAAAACAATCGTGAAATCCTGGAGGGTAAATGAAGGTGACTTGACTTGAGTTTTGCGAGAGTCAGTGAGGGAAGTGCAGAGATATGCAGGAATGAACAGAGGGAAAAACACCTGCTGATATTCCCACTGCCGGAGGAGGATGATTCAGGCCACAAACATGATCGCAGACAGACTGTGAGAAATCCCCTCCCGATCGACCTCTGTTCCTGTCAGTCCAACACCAGTCCTCCTCTGCACTTTCACACAACTATCCCTGCTGTGTCACCAACTGAGCCGGGTCATCTATGATACGGTCACCCGCGTTACTGAGCAACAGATTCACTACAAATCGTACATTTCAGAAATATGATCATACTTTCAAGCCCAACATTGTCTCAACTAGATGACACTGAAGTTTAATACTTAATATTCGATATATTTTTAAGGATGTTGAGATGTTTTTACTGGAAAACTATTGAAAAATACTTATGTTCCAGTTCACCGAGGGTGCAACACGTTTAACAGCATCAGAAAATGATCAACCGAGCAACAGTTACGCTATAAACATGTTAAAATCGAACACAAAATTGGATTTTTACATTTCAGAAATATTTTAAGTCCAACCCCGTCTCAACTAGATGACACTGAAGTTTAGTACGCAAGATTGAATATATTTTTAAAGGATGTTGAATTGAAAAATACTATTTAAGAAAATGCTTCAGCTCATCAAGGCTGTATTTAGCTAATTTAAAATACAGTAAAAAAAAAAAAAAACAATAATATTGTGAAATATCATTGCTATTTAAAATAACTGTTTTCTATGTGAATATATAATTTATATACAGTGATCAAAGCTGAATTTTCAGCACCATTACTCCAGTCTTCAGTGTCACATGACCCTTCAGAATCACTCTAATATGAGGATCTGATGCTCAAGAAAGTTCTCTGATTATTATCAGTTGAAAACAGTTCATATTTCTGTGAAAACTGATACTTTTCTTTTTCTTTCTTAAGATGAATAGAAAGTTGAAAAGAACAGCATACTTGAAATATAAACTTTTGTAACATTATAAATGTCTTTACTGCATTATAGCATTCATTTCCTCCATCTGACTGAAGGTATAGTGCTCAAAGTATGTGTTTAATTGAAACAGGAAATCTCATGCAGTCAGTAAACACATGAAGAGATATTCTCGACATGCAGCTGGTTGTGGAAAAAAACTATGGCATTTAACCATGACCTTTATATAGAGTGAGAAAAAAATCTGTATATTTTTTCTTCACTGCTGCTAAAAAATGTTTCAAAAAGCATATTGAGGCATTGAGTTTAGTGACAGCAATTTTACACACACACACACACACACACACACACGATAGTTAAACGTGACCGGGAAAACATTCCAGCGCTGCTTTGGCAGACAGTGTCAGACTATGTTTCTTTTTGCCAGAGAACGACAGGAATCCTCAGTTAATAAAACATGCATTTAAACACTAAAGTCACACTTAAACTTTAAGGAGTAGAACTTTTTGCTGATAATTTACTCACCCCATGTCATCCAAGATGTCCATTTCTTTCTTTCTTCAGTGGAAAAAAATTAAGGTTTTTGATGAAAACATTTGAGGATTTTCTCCATATAATGGACTTCAATGGGGACCAACCGGTTCAAGGTCCAAAAGACAGTTTCAGTGCAAACTGTTCAAAGGGCTTTAAACGATTCCAGACGATGAATCAAGCGAAACAAAATGAACAAATCTTTTTTTTTGATTCGTTCAAAAAGATTGAAAAGATTCGTTCAGTTTGATGAACGAGTTCGGACAGGAGAGTCACGAACGCGCATCACAGAACAGAGCAAGGCGAGTATTTGAGCTTATAAAACTTAAACTTTGTTATTTATTTATTAAATGAGCGATCGTTTCGCTTGATAAGTCCCTTATTTATCGTCTGGAATCGTTTAAAGCCCTTTGAACAGTTTGCACTGAAACTCTTATTTAGACCTTAAACCGTTTGGACCCCATTGAAGTCCATTATATGGAGAAAATCCTGGAATGTTTTCATCAAAAACCTTAATTTCTTTTCGACTGAAGAAAGAAAGACATGGACATCTTGGATGACATGGGGGTGAGTAAATTATCAGCAAAAGTTTTTTTAAAGTCAACTACTCCTTTAAGCGTGTCTCAAAGATACTGAGCAAGAATGTAATGACATTTAGTCATCTAGTGTTTTACTGTATGTAAGTATTCAGATCTCCTCAAGTTCACACACGTGTAGAGATTCACATTAACTATCAGTATAATCCACAAACAAACACAATACTGACTGTCTTCCTCTATTGTTTTAGCGTTTCAAACAAACAAAGCTCTTTTTGTCACATGTTTTGATAGTAAAGAGTCTCTTTCTGTACAATAAATGACAGAGTTTGTCTGTAATGCAATGACATTCAGACTTTAATGACTATGACTTAAGATACTGTTTTGGCCGCTGAATCCTTTGACAGATTACCAAGAATAGCTTAGCAATATCAGGAACAAGTGTGTGTGTGTGTGTGTGTGTGAGCAAACATTACAGTGAAAGAAAGATTAAAGACAGTGAGAGAGACAGCACATATCTTTTCCTATGTAAGCACTACGCTACGGTAATGTTCGTAACTGTCATTGTTTGGCACTCGGCCCAGCAGTGTGTGTGTGTGTGTGTGTGTGTTCACTCGGCCCAGCAGCCAGTGAAATGTGAAACCAGGTGAAGCAACAGGAGGAGAGAGCAGAACGCCTGCGCTTTGTGTTCGTAACAAAGACAACGGCAGCGCTTTGATCCCCAAACACTCGAGGTCCGAATTGATGAGTCACTGAGACCCCCGGGACAGAACAGCATTTCTGACCACTGATCCATCAACATATAATCATCAAATACACACACACACACACACACCGGGTAATTCCTGAGAGGAAGGATGATATCACTAGTTATGAGGCGTTTAACCCAGACAGGCTCATAAAAGCAGGAATTCTTTGCTTCAAAAACACAATATGTCTGACATCCAAACACTCCTAATGAATGAAGCGTTCTTTTGTGCAGAAGTGTATTACGCACAGTATCTCGGCTAAACCTGTCAATAACATAACCAGGCCATATTTCAACCATATATATATATATATATAAATCATTGTCAAATATTATTTGTTTGACCCTTTACAGTGATTTTGCTAACCATAATTGTATGCAAAAAAAATTATGCAAAAATAATATATATATATATATATATATATATATATAGCTAACCATAAATGTATGCAAAAAAATTATGCAAAAATAAAATTATATATATTTATATATATATATATATATATATATATATATATATATATATATATATATATATATATATATATATATATATATATATTATTTTTGCATAATTGTTTTGCATACAATTATGGTTAGCTATATATATATATATAATATTTGACAATGATTTGATGTTCATTTAAATAAAATAAAATATTAAAAAACATATACGTTTTGTCAATTACATTTAACGATAAAACACTTCAATTATTAAAAATAAAAATGAAATAAAAATGATTAAATACTAAAAAGATATATACAAAAAATTCTCAAAATATTAATAAATTCTACAATGGTACATTAATGATCCGTAGTCTTCAGAGCTCCCAAGACTACGGATGTTTTTTAAAAAAAGAACTGAAAACTTATCTTTTTAGGAAAGCGTATTTTTTAAGTATTTCTGCGTATTTTTTTTTTTTTTTTTTACGTAAGTGTCTGTGTATTTATTTGTTTTACATTTATTATTTTTATTTTTGTAAGCACTTTGAGATTTGATGTCAAATGTAAAGTGCATTATAAATAAAATTCATCATCATCAAATTCATCATTAATGATGCTAAAATGTAACACTGTGATTCATTGAAACAAATCATCTGGAGGAATCAATTTCTAAACAAATTCGTCTTTATTTTTATTATGCATGTTCCTGTTTATATTCTGAAAGATTAGTAGTGTGTGTTATTCTAAACTTCTTCCACTTCTGAAATGACTTTCAGTGACATCAGCTTTCACACTTACTTCACATTTCAACATTAGAGTCCTCAAAAACACAAGGTCACACACACACACACACACACACACACACACACACACACACAAATACCTCCTCTATGCTGCACACTTGCCATGACAAACACGCACAGTCACTGGAGTGTGTGATATGCATTTTATCCGTGCAACTCTCGCTGGCTGATGATGTGGACGATGAGCCATGTCTGGGCAGATGTGTGTGTGTGTGTGTGTGTGTGTGTGTGTGTGTGTGTGAGTCGAGACATTGGCTAACAGGACTGGCATTCGGCTGAAAGAGAGACGAGCGATTGTCTCTCAAACCTCTGAAATCGTCACACATGCTGGTGTGTCAAGACCTTGAAAACCCTGATGACAGTGTGTGTGTGTGTGTTTGTCGCAGGGGATGATTTGAATGTGAATATCGGAGTAAGAATGTTGTTAATCTCTGTTTGACGTGTGTGTATGTGTGTGTCTTGCTCTCGAGTTTCCCTGAGTGTAAGGTAAGGGGCGATGCTAAATTGAGACGTTCACAGACAGACGTGAATGTTTTCACACACATTTCTCATCATTCCAGTAAATGTACTTAAGCTGACGACTCACCCCACATTCCCCAACACACACACACACGCACACAGGAAACATTTGCTCAACCTTCAATATGGTAGAGACTTGAACACCTGGTCCTGCAAAGTCAATGCACCGGGTTACAATGTTTTTGGGTCTTTTCTGCTCACCAAGCCTGCATTTATTTGATCAAAAATACAGTAAAATAGTGAAATATTATTACAATTTAAATCTGCTGTTTTCTATGTGAATATTTAGTAACGTGTAATTTATATCCTGTGATCAAAGCTGAATTTCCAGCATCATTACTCCAGCCTTCAGTGTCACATGATCCTTCAGAAATCACTCTAATATGAGGATCTGATGCTCAAGAAATATTTAATATTATTATTTCATATGTTCGTGGAAACTGATATTTTAAGTGTTATTTAAAGTGGCTTATATTTCCAATAAAAAATATAAATAAATATATATATATAATATATTTACAATATTTATATATTACATTTATATTATATATTACATATACATATTTTATTTTTCAAGATTATTTGCTGAATAGAAAGTTCAAAAGAACAGCATATTTTTGGAACAGATTAATATTGTCAATTTAACGCTGGATAAACTACTGACCCCAAACTTTTCAATGGTAAATCACACGTTCCAATGTTTTTCTGATTCATTTATACTGATTTATGGGAATACACAGAGAGAAACTAGAAGTCTATGCATATTTATACCCCTCTGGGTCATTGCTTGCCTAAAACTATAAAAGTCTATCCAAAAGTCTTAAAGACATGAGACATCCCCAAAATTACTCTCAACTCACGGCTAATACACCAAACACGCTAATTTGATTTGTTTTACAAAGGCATGAGATAGCTTTGAGAAATGCATTGTGTTTCCATCTCAATTAAAGTTAATTTATCTTCATGATCAATTCACACACCCCCACCCCATCCTACACTCATCGCTGCTTACAGCTCCACAGTAATTAATGGACAGAGCGTTATCGATGGCGTTTAATCAGCTAATTAGTGGAGTATCCGAGGCGAGCGGCGTGACGGCGGGTTCTGACCCCTCGTCTGTGTGTCAGACCGTCAGAGCCATGCATGAACTCCTGCTGACACACGCCGTCCCATTCCTTCATTAAAAAACATGGGACAAATAAATTAATAAGAAAAACAACAAATACCAAAAAGTTTACCGGTGAAACTCAAAAAATTTAAATATCGTGCAAAAGTTCATTTATTTCAGTAATTCAACTTAAAAGATGAAACTAATATATTATATAGACTCATTACATGCAAAGTGAGATATTTCAAGCCTTTATTTGTTATATTTTATCAAAATACATTTTCAAAATATTGTAATTTTGAAATTGGGGTTTTCATTAGAAATAAAGGCTTGAAATATCTCCCTTTGCATGTGATGCGTTTATATAATATTATATTAGTTTTCGAGTTTCACCTGTACATACGGAAGGAAAATGTATTAGTGAGATCTCATTTGATTTTTGCAATGCTCTGTCAGCTGTTTCTCGACACAATTAATGTGTTTTAAAAGGAAATAAAACTAAGTTTTCTCCTCCATTTTTAATGGACTTCCTAACACACCCACTTCCCCTAATAAATCGGACATTAATGATTTACAAATCCTGCGGTTTGGAGTCATCTTCGGTCGTAAAGGACTGTACAGTCACGGGTAACGCTGTGTATTTTACAGTGCTGGGTGAGTGTGTTGTTACGCAGATGACTGGTTTAAAGCCTACCGCTGATGAAGATGATGATGGATTCGTGACCCTCGGGCAGAAGCGGGCCGTAAGATTGTTTGTTCCTCGTTAGGAGGAAACGTTAGCGACCCCTAAGAGTCCCGGTGCGGGATGGGTAAAAGAGAGAGGATCTTAACAGCTCCCCTGTGCAGGTAATAAAACACACATTATTCCTGGCACTTTCCACTAAAGGATACAAAAATATGGGCTGAAACCATTTTTTTTTTTTCAAGCAAATGTTTAGGCAAAAGAGACGCTTACTTATTGTAACAGTTATAGTTTAGGGTCTAATTCTCACTATTATTAGCATGCATATTACTAGGGTTTATTAAAGCTCATATTAATGGTTTGTTCTGCAAGACCAATAAGCAGTTATTAGGAGTTTATTTCAGCAAAAATCGTAGTTGGTTAATTAATCGTGAGAAATGGACCCTTATTTAAAGTGGCTTATAAAGTGGCTTATATATTATATATATACAGTATATATATATATATATATATATATAAATAATATAATAAAATAAATTATATTATATATTATAAATTATATATCAAATATATAAAAAATATATATTATATATTTATAAATTATATTATATATAATATAAATTATTTGATCTTCGATCTGGGTTTTGTGACTAAAATTAAGTTCTGGTAGTTTTTAAAAAAAACAACGATGAATTAATGATTGCAAATGAATTCAACAGATATAGTTATTGAATATGATTGTATGATTAACAGATTATGGCAACATTGCAGTATGATTTATTTTTTGGGATACATTTGAGAAGACCTTTGGCAAAAAAAAAATCTAAATTTGTTGTATTTTCTATGTTAATGTCAAATAAACAGGTCAATAAATAAATAGATAAACAAATAAAATAAAACAAAATTATAAATATATAAATAACTTTCAAAAGTTCTCACAACAACACTGTAAAAAAATATATTTCCTTATTTGTAATCACAACATTTTTTCTTTCGTCAAATCAACTTAAATACTTTATGTAGTTCAGATAACATAATATTTTGAGTTTATGATGATTAAATCAATCTCCTTCATTGTATTAACTCAATTTAATTTCAATGAACTTAAAATTTTAAAAGCAACCAGGTTACTTCATTTTTTAAGTTAAACCAACAATATTTTTTTTACAGTGAACAATCTCAAACTGGCGAATGAAAAAATAAAAAATAAAATAAATTTAAAATAAATAAATATTACATTTAAGAGTAGAATAAAAAAAAGAAAATCTAATAATATAAGGTTAAATATATATATTTAAAAGTTCTCACAACAACAAAAAACATGACCATTAAATCTCAAATAAATAGAATATATCAAAATAAAGCAAAAAATAAGTAAAGTAACATATTGAAAAAAATGTAAAAATAATTAAATATTTAAAAATAAAAGTTTTTAAAGGAACATGAATTATTTCCTTTTCTTTTTTCTTTAAAGAATGATGAATGACACTAAAGTGCGCTCCTCTATTTGTGGGAAGTGCCATCTATTTTCATACGGCATAAAACAAACACACATGAAAAAAAGAACAAGCGATGCGTTTAAGAAAATTCTCCGAGTCCTAATGGTTTTATTCTTCCTCTTCGGCTGATCCACAAGGGGCCAATTACCCTCGTCAAACCCCTGACCCGAGAGAAACAAACAAATACTCTCCACATGCTGTCATCACCTTATTAACCGCTTATGCTTATTTATATTCCATATGAAGTAAGTTTGTTCATTTACATTTCAGGACTAAATGTGTTAAATACACAAGTGTTATAATGTAGTCACAGTTTCAGAAACTTAGAGCCACAACAATCACGTGACCTCGAGCATTAGAGCCTCGGTTCAGTGGTTTTGATGGGGTCAAAGGTCACCGCCATTGACATTGGAGCCGCTGGCCTGGTTGTAGCTGTTTAAGACCCCACACACACACACACGCGACACACATTCGACTATTAAAGTAAAACCACCAGAGTGTTAACAAGCATGTTTTTTTCCTGTTAGATCTCATCAGAGGTCATGTCTGTGTCAAGATAATTGTCGAGTTGTGAAACGAGAAGTTAACACAACTGAATGACCACATGTTTCAGAGGTTATACTGAGGTCCTGAGCCTCCCCCTGACTAATGGATGAAGTTTAAGAGTGTGTTTGTCGACATATCACTGAAGAATAGACATGAGAAATACAACAGAAAACAGAGAGCGAGAGATTATAGAGAATTTACAAAATATGAATAATAAGCATATACATGTAAGATTTTCTTAATGTTTCTGAAGTTAGTCTCTTACACTCACCAAGTGAGCATTTATTTGATCGAAAAAATTACAGTAAAAATCATAAAATATTATTAGTTTGAAACAGCTGTTTTCTATGTGAATATACACTCACCTAAAGGATTATTAGGGACACCTGTTGAATTTCTCATTAATGCAATTATCTAATCAACCAATCACATGGCAGTCGCTTCAATGCATTTAGGGGTCAAGACAATCTCCTGAACTCCAAACTGAATGTCAGAATGGGGAAGAAAGGGGATTTTGAGCGTGGCATGGTTGTTGGTGTCTGAGTATTTCACAATCTGCTCAGTTACTGGGATTTTCACACACAACCATTTCTAGGGTTTACAAAGAATGGAGTGAGAAGGGAAAAACATCCAGTATGGGTCAGTCCTGTGGGCCAAAATGCCTTGTTGATGCGAGAGGTCAGAGGAGAATGGGCCGACTGATTCAAGCTGATAGAAGAGCAAGTTTGACTGAAATAACCACTCGTTACAACCGAGGTATGCCACAACACACACAACCTTGAGGCGGATGGGCTACAACAGCAGAAGACCCCACTGGGTACCACTCATCTCCACTACAAATAGGAAAAAGAGGCGACAATTGGCAAGAGTTCACCAAAACTAGACATTTGAAGACTGGAAAAATGAGGCTCGATTTCTGTTGAGACATTCAGATGATTTGGCGTAAACAGAATGAGAACATGGGTCCATCATGCCTTGTTCCCACTGTGCAGGCTGGTGGTGGTGTAATGGTGTGGGGGATGTTTTCTTGGCACACTTTAGGCCCCTTAGTGCCAATTGGGCATAGTTTAAATGCCACGGCCTACCTGAGCATTGTTTCTGACCATGTCCATCCCTTTATGGCCACCATGTCCCCATCCTCTGATGGCTACTTCAAGTTCCAGCAGGATAATGCATCATGTCACAAAGCTAGAATCATTTCAAATTGGTTTCTTGAACATGACAATGAGTTGACTGTACTAAAATGGCCGCCACAGTCACCAGATCTCAACCCAATAGAGCATCTTTGGCATGTGGTGGAACGGGAGCTTCATCCCACAAATCTCCATCAACTGCAAGATGCTTTCCTATCAATATGGGCCAACATTTCTAAAGAATGCTTTCAGCACCTTGTTGAATCAATGCCACGTAGAATTAAGGCAGTTCTGAAGGTGAAAGGGGGTCAAACACAGTATTAGTATGGTGTCCCTAATAAGGGAGTGTCTCTCCAATAACCATATAGTACCGTGGTAAATAACCAAAAAAATAAATAAAGTAGCTAGTACCATGGTAAATGTCCAAAATCATACTAGTGCCATGGTACATCTCCAATAACCATAGTAGAACCATGGTAAATGTCCAGAAACCATAGTAACACCATGATAAATTGCCAAAATTAAAGTAGTACCAAGATACATGTAAAAGTGCCACAGTACAGCCATCGTACCACCACATATTTTGTAAGGGTTGGTTCTGCAGATCTTTTAATATTTAAGCTAAAGTGTTCAATGTTTGTTTTTGTTTTTTTAAACAGTTCTTTCATATTTATTTTTTTTGGGAAACCGTGATGTATTTTTTCACGATTATTTGATGAATAGGAGGTTTCAAAGACCATAATTTATTTTAAATATATTTCGTTACAACTTATACATATCTTTACTGTCAATTTAATGAATTCCTGATGATTAAAAATATAAAGAAAATTTTTAAAATTACTAACCTCCAAACTTTTGAAGAGTTCGCACTGATTGTTAACTTGAAAAGAAAAAAAAAAGTAATGCATTTAAGGTCAGTGTTCAGTTAAATCTGTGATAATTTTAATTCAAACTAACCCAGTTAGCTTTCTAATAGTAAGGGGGTCAGTCAGTGTGTATTTGTGGAGTGGTAAAAAGGTACCGTTTGCGCTTCTTGAGCCACCTGTTTTATCCTTACTTTCTCTTTTACACTAGTACACTCTCTCTCTCTAGATCAAAGATGTTAATTACTGACTGCTTCTTTCTAACACACACACACACACACACACATACACACAGTGAACAGGCCATGACACTTGATCATGCACATGGTAATTACAGCACGCCTCAAACTACCGACACATGATCACCACGCTGTCAAAGGCGGCCTAATTACAGCACACACACACACACACACGCTCGCAGACAATTGCACAAACGCCAGCAATAGGTTAATTACAGACAGACGTGCCTCCAAGCACACTGTAACGCGAGCTAATGAAGCACTTCGCAGGTGTGCGGTGTCATGTTGGAGGAGACGGAAGCTTTCCATCAGTCAGAAGACCTGGTGAACTGTACATAAACCAGGAGATAAATACTACTGTACTTAATGGTGATTACACCATATTATTCGGCCAGCATATCGGTATCGGCCGATATATGTTCATTTTTAATGCTATCGTTATCGGCCTGGTAAGAAAATGTGGCCGATATATTAAAGCCGATAAATAATGTATTATTCCCTTCAGCTGAGACACTTGATGAGCACTGTTTATGTTTTTGAATTTCTTGAAATATGATTGATATCTCTTCAAAAAATGAAAATACGGTTCGGTACAACATGTGCAGCGCAAATATGTCATATCGGCTATACAACACTATAATGAGAACATCATTGTAATTGTGTGCTTGGGACATGGATTTAATTGTGAGACTTTTGTATTTGTAATCAGGCTATATATATATATATATATATATATATATATATATATATATATATGTATGTGTGTGTGTGTGTGTGTGTGTGTGTGTGTGTGTGTGTGTGTATATATATACAGTATATATATATATGTGTGTGTGTATATGTAACTGTAATAAATCATTCTTTACATAAAACAGGTGTAAAATTAGAAAAATACATAAATAAAATAAACGTATTAAGTAATAAAAGTATGCATCATCTATGCAATAAAAAATAATAAATTAATACAATTAAAATAAAGTATGCATCATGCCTACACTAAACACTTTAAACTTCTATCTAGAATAGTATTACTCAAATAAGTAATTTCCAATATGTATATCTACATAAAACAAATATGCATTAGCAAATGAAATAAAACGAACTAAAATCAAATCAAATCAAAAGAATGCATTATGTATGCACTAAAATAAAAATCAAATAAGTATGCATTTGCAACACTAAACACTTCAAACATGCTACACTGTCACTTTGCATCGCATGTTTATGGCCGTTTTCACACATCAAGCATCAGCAGTGTGTATGCAACACATTTTTCCACTCATTTTGACAGGTGACAGCATTCACACTACATGCGTAAGCAGAACAACCCTATTTCTGCGGCTTGCCTCATGGTGAACTCGTGAAAACAAGCTAATAAAAAGATCCTTGCATTTTTAATACCATTGTATGTTATGAACACAGCCTTAGAGAATCTATTTCAAAGAATCCAGTCTAACATCACCCTCAATAAGAACATTGTCTAAAAAAACATAAGGCTGTTGGAAGGAAGAGAGATAAAAAAAAGAATAAAAAGAGAAGTGAAAGAGGGTGTACTCTGGGCATCTTCATTTGAATGCTAACTTGGACAGAAAGACACATTGTTCCGCTCAACAGACGAAGCGCCGATTTCCATAACAGAGAGAGCGGTGTGAAGATTGATGCGTTTACTGAAAGTATGAATTACCCAGGTGTCAGCAGGTGAGAATCATCTGCCTTTTCACATGTATAATGTACAATCCCTTGACTACCAGTTTCAGACCATTCAGTAACATGAGGCACTTAGAAGCAAGTAAAGTCTGGGAAATAATCAGTATTTACTACTTCAAGATGGACATAAATTCTAAAAGTCACCACATATTTTCAGCCAATTTGTTGATTTTGTCATCAGTCACTCATTAAAATGTTTCTAATATTTTAGTATTGTTTTCTTGGGGTGCAACGGATTGCTAAGTTTAACCATCATAGAGTGAATGTTTTATCATTTGCACAAGTTTATTTCTTAATTTACACATTCAAGCGATTTTAAACCACTCAAGCACAAGAAGAGGCGAAAGAGAACTGATTCATCTTGAATACTACCCGAACACTGTTAGACCTTAATTTATTGTTTGAAACGTATTATTTATGTGTAACTCAAAAATAGTTAAAAAGTAAAAACCACTGGTCTATTATAGAAGATTTCAGACTTTTCTCATCTAAACAGCTTTAAAAGCAATAGAAACTGTTAATGCCTGGCTACACGGGACTAATAGTGTGAGAGCCAGATGATGAGAATTAGAGAAGACAAAGTGTCGAGTGGAGAGAGTCATGCGTGTTTTTCCTCTCCGCGTTGCTTCATAATTGATAAGTATAGTTGTTGCCTTATCTAGGGTAAGCCATGACTTTACATATGAGCTCACCGTGAGGTTGACGTGAGGACCGCTGGTCTCAGATCAGATGTTAGTGAACTGCAGGAGTAGGTGGCTGAGATGTTCGATCTGATCTGAGATCAGCAGGAGCTGGCAGTGTGTTGGAAAGCAGCAGATTGTGGTAGAAGTGGTTGGTTGGTTGAAGTGGTTGGATTGGTAGAAGTGGTTGGTTGGTTGAAGTGGTTGGTTTGGTAGAAGTGGTTGATTGATAGAAGTGGTTGATTTGGTAGAAGTGGTTGGTTGGTAGAAGTGGTTGATTGATAGAAGTGGTTGATTTGGTAGAAGTGGTTGGTTGGTAGAAGTGGTTGGATTGGTAGAAGTGGTTGGATTGGTAGAAGTGGTTGGTTGGTTGAAGTGGTTGGTTGGGTAGAAGTGGTTGGATTGGTAGAAGTGGTTGGTTTGGTAGAAGTGGTTGGTTGGGTAGAAGTGGTTGGTTTGGTAGAAGTGGTTGGTTTGGTAGAAGTGGTTGGTTGGGTAGAAGTGGTTGGTTGGTAGAAGTGGTTGGTTGGTAGAAGTGGTTGGTTGGTAGAAGTGGTTGGTTGGTAGAAGTGGTTGGTTTGGTAGAAGTGGTTGGATTGGTAGAAGTGGTTGGTTTGGTAGAAGTGGTTGGTTTGGTAGAAGTGGTTGGATTGGTAGAAGTGGTTGATTGATAGAAGTGGTTGATTTGGTAGAAATGGTTGGTAGAAGTGGTTGGTTGGTAGAAGTGGTTGGTTTGGTAGAAGTGGTTGGTTGGTTGAAGTGGTTGATTTGGTAGAAGTGGTTGGTTGGTAGAAGTGGTTGGTTGGTTGAAGTGATTGGTTGGTAGAAGTGGTTGGATTGGTAGAAGTGGTTGGATTGGTAGAAGTGGTTGGTTTGGTAGAAGTGGTTGGTTGGTTGAAGTGGTTGGTTTGGTAGAAGTGGTTGGTTTGGTAGAAGTGGTTGGTTGGTAGAAGTGGTTGGTTTGGTAGAAGTGGTTGGATTGGTAGAAGTGGTTGGTTTGGTAGAAGTGGTTGGTTGGTAGAAGTGGTTGGATTGATAGAAGTGGTTGGATTGGTAGAAGTGGTTGGTTGGTAGAAGTGGTTGGTTGGTTGGTTGAAGTGGTTGATTTGGTAGAAGTGGTTGGTTGGTTGAAGTGGTTGGTTGGTAGAAGTGGTTGATTTGGTAGAAGTGGTTGGTTGGTAGAAGTGGTTGGATTGGTAGAAGTGGTTGGATTGGTAGAAGTGGTTGGATTGGTAGAAGTGGTTGGTTGGTAGAAGTGGTTGGTTGGTAGAAGTGGTTGGTTGGTTGGTTGGTTGAAGTGGTTGATTTGGTAGAAGTGGTTGGTTGGTTGAAGTGGTTGGTTGGTAGAAGTGGTTGGTTGGGTAGAAGTGGTTGGATTGGTAGAAGTGGTTGGTTTGGTAGAAGTGGTTGGTTTGGTAGAAGTGGTTGGTTGGTAGAAGTGGTTGGTTTGGTAGAAGTGGTTGGTAGAAGTGGTTGATTTGGTAGAAGTGGTTGGTTTGGTAGAAGTGGTTGGATTGGTAGAAGTGGTTGGTTTGGTAGAAGTGGTTGGTAGAAGTGGTTGGTTTGGTAGAAGTGGTTGGATTGGTAGAAGTGGTTGGTTGGTAGAAGTGGTTGGTTTGGTAGAAGTGGTTGGATTGGTAGAAGTGGTTGGTTTGGTAGAAGTGGTTGGTTTGGTAGAAGTGGTTGGTTTGGTAGAAGTGGTTGGTTTGTAGAAGTGGTTGGTTTGGTAGAAGTGGTTGGTTTGGTAGAAGTGGTTGGTTTGGTAGAAGTGGTTGGTAGAAGTGGTTGGATTGGTAGAAGTGGTTGGATTGGTAGAAGTGGTTGGTTGGTAGAAGTGGTTGGTTTGGTAGAAGTGGTTGGATTGGTAGAAGTGGTTGGATTGGTAGAAGTGGTTGGTTTGGTAGAAGTGGTTGGTTGGTAGAAGTGGTTGATTTGGTAGAAGTGGTTGGTTTGGTAGAAGTGGCTGGTTTGGTAGAAGTGGTTGGTTTGGTAGAAGTGGTTGGTTGGTAGAAGTGGTTGGTTTGGTAGAAGTGGTTGGTTTGGTAGAAGTGGTTGGTTGGTAGAAGTGGTTGATTTGGTAGAAGTGGTTGGTTTGGTAGAAGTGGCTGGTTTGGTAGAAGTGGTTGGTTTGGTAGAAGTGGTTGGTTGGTAGAGGTGGTTGGTTGGTAGAAGTGGCTGGTTGGTAGAAGTGGTTGGTTTGGTAGAAGTGGTTGGTTTGGTAGAAGTGGTTGGTTTGGTAGAAGTGGTTGCCCATGATGGCAAAGAGGACTAAGGCAAACAATGTCTGTGGCTGCTTTACTATGATGAAACACAAAATTTCACAACACACACAAACACACATACACAGCGGCCCTGACCACAAGTTCCCATGAAGCTCGCCCACAGAGAGATATTATATCTTTCAAATATCAATCAATGTGAAATAAATCATAACAAATGCCCTATTAAATATATCTGCCTTAGTGTCTTGCTGTTACAGTCTACATTGGCAGCTGACTTCCTAGAAATCATACTAACAAAAATATAACATCGTAAGTGACAGATTTGAAATGCATCTATGCTCACATAAAAATAAATACCAATACTTTACAATTATGCATAAAATCTCCAGTCTAAAACCATCAAAACAGACAAGCATAACCAACCCCTCCAGACCAGGAGAACAACTAACCAATTTAGGATCATTTAGGCAGTTTTTTGTCCAACAAGGATACTGAATACAGTTAATTTTACAGTTAGTTAGTTTTTTTCTCTCGACTCTTACTTCTTATCACCAAATGGAATTGCAAAAATATTAATTCAGAAAAAAAATATTATTTAATTTTTTTTTTTTTTTTTTTTTTTTGGAGAACAGATATCTGGCCTGTTTCATTTATGTATGATTGTAAATATGCATCACATTAAGTGTGATAGTTTGTGTTAATTGTTAAAACTGTAATCCAAATGGATGGTAATTTTATTTGCAATTCTAATTAAACTTAAATTTTGGCCTAAATATTTCCCAGGTCAGGACGCTTCAACAAACAGTTCTCTCTGGATATTAAACTGTAATGCTACAGGAAGTATTTTAACATTCTTCACCTTTAACATATATTGTCATCATGCTCTTTTTTTAATCCATTTCTCTGCCAACTTCTCTTTTCAGTTAGGGTGAAATAGCTGAGTTCCTCTTTTCATCAGTCTCATATCAGAAGCCACTCCTATGCAAAACACCCGGAGACGAGCCCAGGTCAGTGTGCTGAGGACGATTCACAGGAAATCAGCCCTAAAACTGATCACAGATCAGCTTGGTGTACTCATGTAAACCATGGTTAGGATTCAAGAAGAGAAATCCTTTCAAGTGGCTTGAATTGTTGGGATAGCAGACCACAGCAATGAGTAATAATGGTTAGTGGTTATGTTTATGGCCATGGCCATCGCTACGATTTTATTTCTGCTAAATCAGCATAACATGACCACAATGAATTTATGACCTTCCCACAGTCGATATTTAAACCCTAGCATTGTTCATTCAAAATCTGACGGGCAATCCTAGAATGCACTGCAAGGATGCTGTCTTACAAGAGCTAATA
Source organism: Pimephales promelas (assembly GCF_016745375.1). Next base: position 681,857 of record NW_024121532.1, read on the forward strand.
TGTTAGGAAACTTATCTAATTAGTGATTAGTTATCAGAGAAACAGTGGCATAATCTTACAGAACAAGAACCAAAAGTGGTTTTATAAACATTTGCAGAGAAGGAAAATCCTACATTTGAAAAGTCTGACGTTAATGAGTTTCGCCTGCATTACGGGAAACGTCTGATTCACTGTGGAAAATAAAACATCTCCGTAAGCTGTTCCTCATGTAGGGGGTATAATCTAAATCTAACAGCATCATGAACACTCGGGAAAGCAGTGCCTCACACCTACAAATCCAGTTGGAAAGTCATTTCTCATAAACATCTTACTCACTTACTTAAGCAATCCCCCATTTTAATGCCTATGGGACAAATTACGGGTTTATGTGACATAAGCTCTGGAAAATATCAGACAGGACCCTGAGATCTGGATCACATTAATCTGAAGTTTCGCTTCGACTCAAGATTATAGATGTCATCTGCCTTGACTACAGAGCCACAGATGAGGAGGAACAAGAGCCATCTGGGTTTGGAGCGCCATCTATGGGCATTACAGTGAACAACAGTCTGAATTCATGCTAAAATGTTAAAACTGCATTCAGTTATCAATTCATTTGAGTTTTTATATGTACCCTGGTAATGTTCAAATAGCATATTCATTCACCTTTTTTTACATGATACTTGAAATTAATAGTATGGTAGTACCATTATGGTCCAAAAATGTGGTATTACTGTAGTACTACACCCAAAAACACATGATAATACCATGAAAATTTTACAAATATATCTACATTTTTTTAATTCCTTTTCATTTACTTTTGAAATTATTTTGATTCGGAAAATGCTATAGTACACAACACAAATAACTCAGAAATGGCAAGTAACACACCTAAACTTTAGTTTAGACTTTAATTTTTTAGACTTTTTTAGACTTTAAATTTAGTAGAAAGTAGAAAGACTGAAGCTGTATTTTCTGAAGCGTATCGCATACAATTTGTTTTATCTATAACTTCAAAAGTAAATAAATAAAAAAAATTACACACACACACACACACACACACACACATATATATATATATATATATATATATATAAAACCTTTACTTAAATGTTTTTTAAACTTAATTTGGAGGTATAAAGACTGGAATAATAATTTCTTGTAAAACATTTTAATATTTTTTTGTTTTTTCCTAACGTGAAAAATATTTGTACAGTATATATGTATATAAGTAATTGAGTATGTACTTATTTATATCCTTACACTTACTATAATTCATTTTTATATTTATTTACATTTTTATTTTTAATTATCAAATACATATAGGCATGAAATGTTTTTATATAAAGGTTTACATTTAAAGAGGATCTGAATGAATATACTATATATATATATATATATATATATATAAAGAAAGTTCTATGTTCTTTAAAGTTCTATATTTTTAGTTCTATGTTGCGGGAATCACTGTACTGTAATTTCTGATAAAATCTAAAGCTAAATGAGTGCGAGTGTGTAGACCGTGAGTCACTTTACGCTCAGTAAGCTGAATGGATGTAATTTGTTCCCTTTTAGTGAAAACAACAGGTTGTAAAATCCATGAGGAAAAAACAAATGCAATAATTACTGCTGCGGTTTGACGTCAAATTAAGAGCAGAACCTCCAAAAACACTCCTACCCGTTTGAGTAACACAATGGAGTCTGTTCTCAGCACAACTATACACTCATCGGTCTATAAGCCTGTTGTTCATTAGTCCTTTAAGCTGCTAGTAACTGTCCTGTGAGTCACACGATGCTATTAGTTCCTCTGGTTTGGAGAAATCACATGGTGTACACCTTATCTGCTGTATGTAAAAACGAACAATCACAAATGACGTCTCTTTTCATCCAGACATCAACAGGACTGAAAGGAAAACAAATGCAGACTCTAGTAATCTCTCAATGTGTGTCTAATCTAGAGATTCGGATCTTAACAGCGTCTCAAACTGGGTTCAGAGAGTCTGCAGCAAGCAAAAGTCAGATATCTGAATATGAAATATTTCTCATTTGAGCTGCTCCACATTCATTCATTTTATATCTCTAATATCTCTAACTGCATGACAACTAGTCCGGTGAGTTTATTTGCAAAAAGTCAAAATTGTATTACTAATTGTATTGCATAATTACTGTATGTCTCTTAGGATCACATAATTTAAACTTTTTTTAAACTATGTTTTTTTTTAATCAAATAATTTGACTTTGTATGTCATAATTATGTTTTGTCATAATTTCATAATATCATAACAAATTAAATTTTTTTGCCATAATTATGCTTTTTAACTCAAAATTTCTATATAATTATGTTTTTTTTATGTGTCATAATATTTATGTCTAGAAATAAAGCATAAAGGCTAGAAAGCAAGAATAATGCAAAAACATTTTTTTTTGAGCTTCGTGAACTCAACTTAATTTGCTTCATCCAATTGATTTGTCCAATGTATTTGAATTGACAAGATGGGAGTGAAAAAAACTCAAAAAAGCCCATTCAAAAAAATATATAATGAGTTGGGACTTTTTCTACAGTAAAAGAAATAAAGAAGCTCTGTTGGCTCCACTCACAGGGGACTTCATTAACGACTCTCTTGGCATTCAATCGTCTCTTTGTTTATTACTTACCATTTACCGTTACCATTAAACAACAGGAAGTATCTGTGTGTGTGTGTGTGTGTGTGTGTGTGTGTGTGTGTGTGTGTGTGTGTGTGTGAGAGAGAGAGAGAGAGAGAGAGAGAGAGAGAGAGAGAGAGAGAGAGAGTGGCGCACCCCCTATGGCACTTTAAAAACGTTCCTTTTGCGCAGGTCTCCACCTCTGAGTGTGTGTGTGTGTGTGTGTGTGTGTGTTGAGGAATGACTGTTTGTTTAATTGGTTGGGGAATTTTCATCACAAAGCTTTTGTTTGCGGAACTGAACTAAACTCATAAACAATAAACCGACACAACCTTCAACATACACACAACAAACACAAACCCATACTGTATCATCTCCATAGTAACACACAGTTCTTCTTACTGTATTTGCTGTGATGTTTTTTTTTTTTTTTTTTTTTTTTTCAGGAAAAATGACGGTGTGGCAAAAGGCAACCAAGGAGGAAAATAGTAAAGTTTATAAACTTTTTCATAGGAGATCAAACTTGCCTCTGATTTTTCTAATAATAATATAAATATAATATAAAAACAGATAAATGTTTGAGCTCATTTTATCAGTCCCTCAAGAAAAACGATCGCATTGTTTAGTGCATAATCACCCAAAGTCTGCATACTTATGCATTTTTTTTTTAATACGCCACACTTTCGCCGAAAAATTGCCAATTTCAGTGCAAAATATGCTGGGCATTTCATAATCCTTGCATTTTAGTTGCAAAAAAATCACATATATCGTAACAGAAAGTTGAGAAATGTTACGTTTGCTTCACACGAGGGCGTTTCCCCCTGTTAGCATGGGATCGTTATGAAGTGACGTTACCTGTTGCCATGGGAACGTTATGAAGTGACGTAACCTGCTGCCATAGGAATGCTATGAAGTGACATAACCTGTTAACATGGGAACGCTATGAAGTGACGTAACCTGTTGCCATGGGAACGCTATGAAGTGACATAACCTGTTGCCATAGGAACGCTATGAAGTGACATAACCTGTTGCCATGGGAACGTTATGAAGTGACGTAACCTGTTGCCATGGAAGCGTTATGATGTGACGTAACCTGTTGCCATGGGAACGTTATGAAGTGACGTAACCTGTTGCCATGGTAACGTTATGAAGTGACGTAACCTGTTGCCATGGAAGCGTTATGATGTGACGTAACCTGTTGCCATGGGAACGTTATGAAGTGACGTAACCTGTTGCCATGGTAACGTTATGAAGTGACGTAACCTGTTCTCATCGGAACGTAATGATGTAACACGACCTGTTGCCATAGGAACGTTATGAAGTGACGTAACCTGTTGCCATGGGAACGTTATAAAGTGACGTAACCTGTTGCCATGGGAACGATATGAAGTGACGTAACCTGCTGCCATGGGAACGCTATGAAGTGACGTAACTATGCGACGTGAACGTCATCGAAAAGCGTCATCATTTTTTTATATTTTATTTATTCGTTTTTACAGAAGTTGTAGCATATTCCTTTTGTAAAGCTACAGAACTTGTTTGACTCATCACAATTTTGTAAGTTTGATGTGTTTATTAAGGTCTGAAATAAAACAAGATGAGAACTTAAATACTCCAGGACTTTCAGTGTTGTACTGTATATGCTAATAAGAAATGACTCTTTACATTAAGGTAGGAGCCTAGTGAGAACAGGGTGTTGGGGAATCACTTTTTTTCTCTTTTTCATAAAACCGCAGTTTTTGCAAATTCCCTCACATAAAATTGCATAAATACCCCGCATATTCCATCACATTTTTAAAGAAAACGGGCCGCATAATCAAAGATTTTTGCCTGCAACGATTGCAAAAAATCTTCTGGAAGGACTGATTGCAGAATTTGCTCTCCGGACACATGAAGAGAGTCTCGGATTGCTCTGCATTGGATGAGAAGCATTTGAGATATTAGTAAGATCTGATTCATGAGTTTTCAGAAAGGTTGAGATCTCTCGCTCCCACAGTGACCACCAGCATAGATGCAAGCTGTGGTTTGATCAGACACTCGAACTCAAACAACAGAAATGTTAAAACCTCAAACTGTTCCACACTTCTCATTTCACTTCCACATTTCTGAGCCTTTGTTCAAGCCTGACACACACAATCACAAAACCACAAGGGTTGGGCAAGAGACTCTCTTCATCCCCTTTCTGTCCAGTCAGGGCTAGAGGTCACGATTAAAGAGGAACCGTGACGCCAGACACCGAAGACATCATGAAAATACACACACACACACACACACACACACACCGAGCAGAACCGGTGGAGTGGATTTTACAGACGAACATTAATCTGTCAATATCACTGCAAAATATCCAAACAAGTGTTTGCTTCACATTTACACATCCTGATTCACTGATTCACCCAAATCACTGATTTGTCACTGAAATCAAAGGTAGTGTTATGGCTTTTGAAAAAGGCTTTTGTCATAATTTCGACTTATGTCTCATAATTGTGACTTTTTATCTCATAATCATGTTGTGTCATAATTATTACTTTGCATTTAATTTTCACTTTATGTCATAATCATGTTTTGTGTCATAGTTATTACTTTGTATCTTGTTATTTAGACTTTTGTCATAATTATGAATGTCATGAATATGCTTATCTGTTAATTTTGACTTTATAAGTCATAATTATGACGGCTCATAATTCACATTTGTCATCATTTTGACTGTCATAATAATAATTTTTTAATCTAAAAATTTAAACTTTTTCGTCATAATTACTTATATCATAATTTTCGACTTTTTTCATAATTAGACTTTGCCATAATTTCGATTTATTAAATTATAACTTCTCATTATTGTGACTTTTATCTCATAATCATATTTTGTGTCATAATTATTATGTATCTTGTAATCTTTGTATCTTGTAATATACTTATAATATGTAATGTAATATACTTTTGAATGTCATATTTATGCTTCTCATGATTTTGACTGTCATAATTATGTTTTGTGTCATAATTATTACTTTGCATCTTGTAATTTAGACTTTTGTCATAATTATGAATGTCATGATTATGCTTATCTGTTAATTTTGACTTTATAAGTCATAATTATAACATCTCATAATTTACACTTGTCATCATTTTGACTGTCATAAATATTTTTTTAATCTAAAAATGTAAACTTTTTTAATCTAAAAATGTAAACTTTTTTGTCATAATTACTTATAATTTCCGACTTTTGTCATAATTAGACTTTGCCATAATTTAGACTTTTAAATTATGACTTATCTCATAACTGTGACTTTTATCTCATAATCATATTTTGTATCTTGTAATATACTTTTGAATGTCATAATTATGCTTCTCATGATTTTGACTGTCATAATTAAAACTTTGTATCTCAAAAATTTAGACCTTTTGTCAATTTTAAATTTGTGACAATTGTTTTTCTCATAATATCAACTTATGACTTTGTATCTAAGAAATTCAAATTTTGTCATTCTTATGCTTTTTATCACATAATTTTCACTCATCATTTGACTTTGCCATAATTTCTACTTATGTAATTGTATCTCATAAATTAAACTTTTGGACACATTTATACTCTGTATCTCCTTTTACCCTCATAATCATGTTTTGTGTCATAATTATAACTTTGTATCTCATAATTTAGACTTTTGTCATAATTATGCTTATTTCATAATTTTGACTTATGTCATAACTATGACTTTTCATCTCATAATTTACACTTTTGTCATCATTTTGACTGTAATAATTTACTTTTTATCCCATAATATACACCTCTCATCATTTTGACTGTCATATTTATTATTTTTATCTCAAAATTGTAACTTTTTTGGATCACACGCATGCGTAAATGTTTTTTGCCTGAGCTGCATGTGTTTCGCCTCTGAAGGCATTAGCAGAAGTTTATTGGAGGATCAGAGGAGATGCGAGGGTCACATGATCTACAGAAAGAGATGCTGGGCCTCAGTGTTTACACTGTCGGCATATGCCACGTCTCTGATGCCAGGGGTCGGGCTCAAATGGAAAGCATGTGTTCCTCGTTCTCGCTGCTCAACTCGACTGAGAGCTCGTGGGAAACATGAGGATTTACAGATAGTATTTGCTTGCCTTCTTGCTCCTTAGTGGTTTGCAGACGCAACGAGGCATCAGGCATTCATAGTTTTATCAAATCGCCCGCAATCTATAGACATTATCGACTCACAAACCCGAACGTTTCAAATCAAAATAAAGAAATTATTCCTGGAAATCATTTCAAATCAGGCCTAACCGCATCAAATGAGCATGTTCTGTGAATCTTGGCTAGATTCTTGAGACATTTATGCAATTTGTGGTCTGTCGCTTCACGGGCCAAAGATTTGTAACAACACAGCCGGTAAATCAAAGAGTAACATTATATGTACTTGCACCACACAAACGTGTGTATTTGAGCACACGAGTGACGGATTGACAAGAAGAGCGTTGAATATCTGCCACAATATCTCTGAAATACTTGGAAAGGTAATATGACGAAACGCTCAGAGCGGTTCTGTGTATCTGTAATTACAGACTCGGGCATTTAAACGTCCAATTGAACCGCTCAAAACCACATAAATATATCATGTAGGTGATTTTAATGACAAAAACAGGACTCTGAAATGTATATCTTTTCTAAATACTCCACAGTCTGGAAGATTTTGTCTTTAATGATTTAAAAGTCTCTGTAAATGTAACACAATCTTCTCCAAAACACAGCCCTAAAATATACAATCGTTCAAAAGTTTTCGGATCTGTAAGAAACTCAAAATTCAAGTAAAACCAGTAAAATATTTTTTTATGTGAATATATAATAAAGTGTCATTTATATCCTGTGATCAAATCTGAATTTTCAGCATCTTCAGTGTCACATGGTCCTTCAGAAATCACTCTAATATGATGATTTGATGAGTATTAAGCAATTTCAATGTTGAAACAATTTTAATTTTTTTACATGATACTTTGATAAATAGAAAGTTAAAAAGAACAGGATTTATTTGGAATAGAAATATCTTGTAAATTATAAAAGTCACTTTTGATCAATTTAATGCATCCTTGCTGAATAAAAGCAAAAAAAAAAAAAAGATTGACAGCCAACATGTCACTAGAAAATTCATTTACAATATGAAATTAAAATAAAATAGTCAAAGTGCTGTCAGATATATTAGTTCTACTGTTAAATTGCATAAATAAATTACATAATTATCCTGCTAAGTCAACGCTATTCACTATTCATCAAGAATTGGGATGGATTAATATTGAAATATCGAAACTTGCAGACGATATGCGGGACAGTCTGATAATCAGGGGCCCGGATGAGGAACTGTGTAAAGCGAGGGGCCGCCGGAGGAACTAATCTTCCCTATTCGTGTTTCTGAAGTGGATTGTAGCAAGACTGAAATTCACAGCAGAAATATTACAATAATAAAATAATTTAAATGTAGAAAAAATCTATGCTAATCTATGTATTTGGGTTTGTATGGGTTCATATTTCACTCCAAAATAAAATAAAAAATTAAATTACATTTTGCTTTAAGAAAAAGTCTATTAGCGATGTCCGCCCAACTTCACCCTTAATTCGAATATTATTTAAAATGTAAAATCAGTAAAAATGTTGTAATCATATTGCGTAGTTGTGCTTGGAGTTCATTGTTTTATATGCGATAATAACGCAATGAAACATGACAAATTATGCCGACATCAGGCTGTCATACAAAAATAATTACGAATATGAACTGATTATGTTCTAGTCAGTGATCTATCTAACTAAACATATGTAGATATATGGGAAATCGCAATGGAAGACGATTTCGATTTATCTAAATATGTTTAGTGAAAGGTAAAACTTCAGAAATCTCTGTGTAAACAAACGCGCGAGAGATCACTTCCGCCGTAACGTACACTGTTCAGTTCGGTTCAGTGGGACATCTGATTCAGATCAGTTCGACATCGCTGTTCACAAGAGGTAAAAACGATAAAATACTGTTCGTTTTCTCACACAAACCGCTCGTTTCGTGTCTTAGGCCATCAATGTGTACTTACATTCATGAGTCATTAAATCATGTTTAATCTGGACTTCTCTGCGCATGCTCTTTGAGGTGGTGACCATAGACCTCCATTATATGACTGACAGACAAGAACGGTTTGACCTAAAAATATCAAAATTGAAACTCCTGCGGAAACAAAGACACCTACATCTTGGATGCCCTTGAGGCAAGATAAAACATACCAGAAATTAATTTCAAAGTGAACTATCCCTTTAACGCTAGATGTTTGTATTTAAAATAAAATATTTCTGTTATTTCGCTTTATTTCCAGATTCAATCATAGACTCGTTCTTACACACGAGCGTAGTCTTAAAAAATGGTGACGTAAAACACATTTTTATGTATTATAAATAAAAGACAAAGGTTGCACTGAATGTCAATTTGCTTATTTTGATCAGGATTTAATGCGTCCACATATCATGCACACTAGAAACTATTCTTCTAACCACTCGAGTTGCTCAAACACACACCTCTGCGATGCTGTTTGCGAATGTTCGTTGGAACGATGCTTTCGGGAAACATTGACTCGTTGAACTGCTAACGACAGAACTTGTTCCATAGTTGGCTAACGATGCTTTCGGGAAACGCGCCCCTGAGCGGGTGTTTCATTACAGAGAGGCAAATCTCCACCAAACGCCCTCATCGTCTCTTAGCGTCAGTGTCACCAGAGACAGTCCAGAGTGCTATAGCTCACAGACGCTTGAGCGAGACGCCCCTGCTGGAGACCCTAATTAAAGCCAAACTCCTCAAAGAGATATGACCGGTAACCCAAGGCTGAAATATGTATCTGAAGCATATTTAATAAATTATGCATCCCTTATTTACTAATGGGCTATCGACTGCCGAGCCGCTGAGCCTGATAGGATGTCAGCGAGTCGAGAGAAGGATGAAGGGCTGGAAGACAGGAGAAAAAGAGAGACAGCACTTAAAAGGGTCTCACTTCTCCCTCGAGGACGAGCGAAGAGAGACATTGTTTCACTCTCTATCTCTCGCTCTCAGATGTTCTTTGGGTTTCAGCTTGTTTCAAATGGAAAATGAGATCCGATAATTTTGGTTCCGCTCTAAACAACTTTTCAAATGTGGCAAAGATCGGGGTTTTTAAATTGACAGGTTGTGTTTCAAAATTTCTAGCATTCAATATTATAAATCTACAGTCAAACCAAAATGTATTCAGACACCTTCAACATTTCTCACATCATCTCAGTTTAAAATGTTAATAAAACATGGCAGAACTCAGGTCTCAGATCAGTGGATATTTGACTGGTTTTGTCCGTCCTTCTGTTGGACTCTTACACATGAATTATGTTGAATATCTGATACACAATTAGATAATACCAGTTTAGCTCAACCAGTGACCAAGCAATGCTTCATGTTGTTCAGTGTGTGTGTAAAAAGAGCAGACAACACTCTTCAGCAAAACATCATCAGCTCAAAGTGTCCGAATCATTTCTGGTAGTCGCTGTATGAAGAATTATGTCTCAGTTTACTTTATTTTGCTCTCCTCACTTTCAGAAATGAACTATAGTGTCCTGATCACACTAGTGAAACAATATCACAAATCTGGTGTCTGAATACTTTTTGGTTTGTTGCTCAGAGGTAGGGTTGGGTATCGAGAATCGAGTATCGATTGGAACCGAGACTAACTTTTCGTTTTTCCCGGAATCGTTCAAAAGTTAAAATTTTGATTCCTAGTTTCGATATTCACAGTCCGCCGAGTGGAAGAAGAAACCGCTGAACAACACCAACGAAGAAGCGTCTACCGGAAGTCTTGGCATAACCACGCAAGTCATACATGAGTACCTTACGTCGGCGATCCAAAGTGTGGCTTCACTTTTCTAAAAATAACGAAATGTCGGCAAAATGCAAAATATGTGACAAAAGGAGTATTTTTACAGAAGGAGTATTTCCTTCAGAAAGGCCGTTGGTTAGCAAGGTTAGCTAAACTTTTTTGACCCTGCCTCTTAAAAGAATCGGAATCGACAATTGTTAGGAACCGGAATCGAAACAAGGAATCGGAATCGGAATCAGAATCGTTCAAATTCAAACGATACCCAACCCTACTCAGAGGTTGGAGCTGTAAACTTTGTTTTAAATGTTTCTAGCCAAAAATGAGAGAAATAAAAATATAAGTATGTGCATACGTAGCAGCTCATGAATTCACAAAGAAATGCTTATTGTATTAAAGGCTCATTCAGTCGGGACTTTTATTCTGAAACCGTAGTCATGGTAACCTGCAGAACTGTGTACAGTCGTCAGTTCAATTGCCGCTATCTGCTGAGTGCATGTAATCTGTGAGAGCTGTCAGCTGTAAAGTTGATTCCCGTTCATTCAGGGTGATTGGTGCAACTCTAATATGCTTATATTGAGATGTTTGATTGAAACATCTGAGAAGCATTTAATGTCACTGCATGTCTAAGACAAAACGAATGAGTAGAGTTGGGTTTCGATTCAAATTTCAAGAATCGATTCGATTCCAATTCTCAAGATCTTGAATCGATTATCATTATTCGATCTGATGCGATCTTCGAGATTTAGATAAATGTTTGATTATCTAAAGATAGCGTCAGAAAGGGGTGGTTTCTTTCCCATTGTTTGCCACAAATGAGATGCAATTACTTAAATTAATTATTTACAACAACAACAAAAAAAAAAAAAACAGCGATAGAAAATAACCAGCTTTATCTTATATAATTATTTACATACACTACCACTCGAATGTTTTTTCTGCTCACCAAGGCTGTTATATATATATATATACATATATATAAACAGTAATATTGTGAAATATTATTACAATTCAAAATAACTGTTTTCTAAGTGAATATATTGTTAAATGTAATTTATATCCTGTGATCAAAGCTGAATTTTCATCATCACTCCTCCAGTCTTCAGTGTCATATGATCCTTCAGAAATCACTCTAATATGATGATCTGATGAATTAATTAATTATTTTTTTATTTTTTTAAAGGAAAAAGAGAATCTTACTGACCCTGAACTTTTGAACATTTAGCAATACATAAAAATCATCGAAATATGTCAAATTGATAATAATGTAAATGTGTTTCCTGAAATGCTTTGGATATTTGAATGCATAAATGTGAATGCCTATTACGGCATGGGTTGAGGTCATCTCTGATGCTAAAACAATGATGCTTCCCATCTGGGATTGTTGCTCAGCTGATCCCGGAACAGTGGGATTATAAGACACTGATGCCGGTGTGCCAGCGCAGTGTATCATGTGACACTGCAACACCCTCTGCAGGTTCTTATGGGTAACTTCATACGGATGAAAATATACTGACAGATAAACCTTCTTGTGTTTCCAAAGGATATCATGCAATATCAAATTGTCAAGGATATGAGGAATACAAACTCTGAAATGACATCAACTCTAGATCTTTACAAAAATAAATAATAGCATTTCTAAACAAAATCATGTGTAATTCAGACTGAGATACAGCAGCTGTCAGAGCGGGACAGACTCGGGGCCGACAGCGAGACGGTGTTATCTGGCGCGGGAAATCAATGGTACCCTGAGCTGGAGCCTGGACCGGATCGCAGGAACGGGGTAGCATTACAGTCATGGACCGAACGGGCCATCCATATCACGGATGAGAGAAAAATTAGGGCTTTGACTTAGAGTGTATACTAATCTTACATTTATCCATTCAGCAGACGCTTTTATCCAGAGCGACTTACAATAGATCAACAAAAGCAATTTATTAAAGAGCCAACAATATTCCTAATATACAATGTCAGGTTTATTAGACAGTAAGCTAGAAAAGAGGAGAAGAAAAAAATATTCTTAAACAATTACTCAGACTGGATGCAACATCAACAAGAGCAGCAATAAAAATGATGCATTTACTTTTAAATTGATGCTCTTGGAAGATGTCAACTAAAATATGACTCATGTTGAGGATGGATGCTTTTTAAAAAATAACTAACCATGAATCAAATACAATTCAAACTAGATGCTATAACATTTGAAAAAAATACCTAACTTTTTGCGAAGTTTTAAATAAAACAAAAGCCCATTTTATAAAAAAATACTGTTAAAAATTCATGTCCAATTCAGTGAGTTACTCAATGCGCAATGATTCTGTGCAATTATTTGGTTTCCATCTCATCAATCCCATTGCTTAAAGGAGTAGTACACTTTAAAAAAAAACTTTTTCTGATAATTTACTCTCCCCCATGTCATCCAAGATGTCCATGTCTTTATTTCTTCAGTCGAAAAAAATTAAGGTTTTTGATAATTTTTTTCTCCATATAATGGACTTCAATGGGAACCAAACGGTTCAAGGTCCAATAGACAGTTTGTGAATTAATCTTTTTAATTAACAAATCTTTTTTCATGTCATTTGGTTCATTCAACAAACAAAATGAACAAATTGACTCGGAAAAAGATTCACATCACACAACAGAGCAAGGTGACCATTTTCATCGTCTGGTGTCGTTTAAAGCCCTTTGAACAGTTTGCACTGAAACTGTGTTTTGGACCTTGAACCGTTTGGTTCCCATTGAAGTCCATTATATGGAGAAAATCCTGGAATGTTTTCATCAAAAACCTTAATTTCTTTTTGACTGAAGAAAGAAAGACTTGGACATCTTGGATAACCTGGGGGTGAGTAAATAATCAGCAAAAGGTTTTTTTTTTTTTTTTAAATGAACTACTACTTTAATTTTAATCTAAATACTGTACATAAGTACAGAATAAATCTCATCAATAAGTCACAATTTTACTGCATTTCATGACAATGCATTTTTGTGAGTTAGAAGAGCACTGAAAAGGTGAAGCATAAATCTGGAAAAGAAGCCGTTTTGATGTCTGCAAGATGCCGCAATCTAATCCAGTGTCTTCAACAACGCTCTCCTCACTCGGTGCGTGAGATTTTAATAATATGTAATGACACCCTTGAAAAATCAATCTGCAATCTGCCATTGGCGCGAGAACGCTTGCATATTCACTTCAGCTGACATCATTAAAAAGCCATCCATCCACATCAGATGCACTGACTTTGTTTAATTAGTTTCTACAAAGATATCGAGCAAACCTCTGACCAGAATAATGCTGATTATTGTAAAAAACCGAAGTGCGTAGAAAAGTTTTTCCATGCATGGAGCCTCCTGGGAAAGAGGAAAGGTTATCGAGAGAGAGTGTGCGCTGTAATGGCTATTTTGGAAAAATGGCACGAAAACGTTACACTAATGGAACAGCACGGTTCCATCACCTGCAATTCCGTCTTTATCCAACTTCCTAATTCTGTTAACGGCTAATGGATGAATCACAAAGGTGTTTACTGATGTACAGTAGACTATACATTCTCTGCAATGGCTGAGGATATGAATTGTGGAAGATGTCAATGATGGCCATATCCTTCGCTGGGCTGCATCTCATGTGTCTCATTGAGCCTACCCCCCCCCCCCCCGCCACCGCCACAGTGCATCCTGGGAACCATTAAGGAAACCCGAGAACACCGCAAGCACACAAGAAACACACAAACACAATCAAGAGGAGGACGGCTGACCAACACCCACGGGCCGAACCCTGAAGAGGCGATGGTGCAGATTTATCGACCGCTTCAATTTCAGACAAAAAGCATCACTTTCTGTTCACAAAGTTGAGAAGAGCTGGGAAACTTTCATGTATAAATTGATTCTGGCATTGATTCCAGTATAAACAGGGGACCAAAAGCATTATTCTCTAAGGTAAACCCTTGACTAGGGCTCGATTTCAATTTTGGCTCCCACCGATTATGAAAACACTATAATCAAGGTAAAACGATAATTGTGGCGTGTTGACTGTTGTAAAATGCAGTCTTTCTGTTTGAAATTGAAATCAAACAGCGTAATTAAAAACTCATTAAGCCGCAAAAGAGACACAGTTCGCGAACGCGGATAAGCCAATGGGCTTCGGATACACGCCTAAACACACAGGCCTAGACACAAAAATATTAAAATGCCTTTTTGGAGAGTATTCACGTAAAAACAGTGGGTTATGTCTTACGTCCAGTTTGTTGGATCCGTCTTAAAGTGACAGTATGTAACATTATCACATTAATGTAAAGGTTTCTTTGAGATATTAACCCTCTGGGGTTGTTCGTTTCAGAGTCACACTCGGGGTGTTCGGGTCCAAATGGACCCAAAGGGCGGGATTCATATTTAAAAAAAAAAAAAAAATCATGATTTTTTTTTTTTACTTGTTTTTTATAATATTTTTTTCTTTTCTTTTTTGGTATTTTGAGAAAATTTAAAAAAAAAAAAAAAAAAATAGTATTAATGCAATAATTATGACAAAATTTTCCCCCATTGAACATAATAGAATTTTTTTTTTTTTTTAAAGCTGTATTTCATTTTAGAGTCAAGCCTAGGCCTCATAAAAGCAATTTTTGAAATGAAATGGATGCCATCTGGTGGACAAACTAAGCATTTTAAAAATGCAAAACATGTATAATCTGAATTTTTTGGTGTTTGTGTATAAAAGTGTGTTTGTGTGTGTGTCTGGATGTGTCTGTTTTGCACTCTTAATGTTTTATAGATTCACTGTTGTGTGCTTTTTTTCAAGTTCGTGGCTGATTTGTAGATTGTACACAAAAAAATCACTATTTTCACATTTTTGCCAATTTCCCATTCATTTTCCATGTGGGTCCGTTTGGACCCGAACACCCCAAGTGTGACTATTTTTTTTTTTTACAACCATTTAGACTATTCACATCCTGTCCCCAATTTTTTTGGGTGTTCAAATACCAAATACCAACAAAGTCACCAAATAAACTATGTAATTTAAGGTAAATCCATGACCTTGACATGACTAGAGTTGAGCTACAGAAACATATACAACCATTAACATTTGAAGCAGTGTATTTTAGGCGCTTCACATACCAGTTTTACTTGCCCACCTTGGCCAGGCGCCTTGGCATAGCAGACCAAATTAGTGGTCAGGGCATGCCGGTTAGGTGGTCAGCGGTTTGGGGATCCTGTGGTCAGCGTGCAACGGGAGCCGGAGCGACTACAGATCGCTGACCACAGCTTGTCATTGATCCCACACTCAATCGGATTATTGCGGGCCCGAAACAGCCGTGCCTGCAAAATCCGCCGGGCCTGCCAGAAGAAGGAGGGGTGGTGTCAGTCTCCGACGAATGGATGGAGGGAGGAGGGTGGAGATGGATGTGAAAACGAGCGAGCGGAGTGACAGCCCAGGGACCGATTGATCTTCTCATCATTTCCCATCCCTCTCTCCTCCTCTCCGGCTCCTCTCGCTCCCTCCACCCCAACCTCGCCTGGAGACGGATTCTGTCGAGCTCCACTGTATTGGATTTATGAGTTAATGGAGATGTCAAGACATAACAGATCGTGAAATAAGGAAGAGGATAGGAGGTGGCGGAGAGTTCTGTTTACACTCCCTCTCTCTTTAACGTGACGGGCGTTTGGAAGGAGTCAGTCTTAGTTACAGAGCATTACAGAGAACTTTAGGAGCAGTGCAGAAATGACCATGTCTGTGCCTCTTTATGAAGGGTTTGGCCTTCATAACACATGCTTTGATGCTTCTACTAGGTGTAGGAATTGTAAAATAACAGTAGTCCTTTCCATGCCAAAGATGCCATTGTTGACAAAGAAACTTTAGGAACTTGTGTACTTCATCATTAACTTTCCAAGCCACAGGAGCCCTTGTTATCGTTAAATTACGCTCAAAAGGTTCTGATACGTCGCAAAAGATCTTCGCAGTGTTCACAGTTGGGACTTTTCTTGTATCCAATCTATGTATGGACACTTTGCCCTAGTAGTGATGATGGGATGATGGATGGATACAGACATATATGCTGCATAATATAGAGGTGAATATTGTCTAATACCAAGAAATCCCCTCAAAATACAAAATATGAAAGAATAAATATTACTGAAACTAGGGATGCACGATATATAGGCCAGCATATCAGTGTCAGCCAATATATGTTCATTTTTAATGTTATCGTTATCGGCCTGGTAAGAAAATGTGGCCGATATAATTAAAGCCGATAAATAATTTATTATTCCCTTCAGCTGAGACACTTGTTGAGCACTGATAATGTTTTTGAATTTCTTGAAATCTCTTCAAAAAATGAAAATACGGTTCGGTACAACTTGCCGCATAAATCTGTCATATCGGCTATACGACCCTATAATGAGAACATCATTATAATTGTGTGCTTGGGACGTGGACTTAATTTTGAGACTTTTGTTTTTGTAATCAGGCTCTCAAAATTAGATAAAAAATTTGGAATTAAGTTTTTCGGCCGATATATCTGCTAAAAGAATTATCGGTTATCGCATCGGACAAAATTTTCATCTCGGTGCAGTCCTAACTGAAACAAAATATAGTACACAGCACAACTGTGACCCAACTTACATACTAAATGCACTTAACCATCAAGTGTATGAGGTTTAAAAGGCTATTTTGTCATCCAGCCCAGTTCCCTTTAGCTGCGTAATAAAAGTTGCGACTTAAGTTGAGAGTATGAAGATTTATATTTATATTTTTTGGTTAATTAAGTGTAAAATCCGGGTATTTGAAGCGCACCTTTTCTACTTGAAATTTTCAGTGTGAACACACTACTCACACCATTTATACAACAAAATGGCATAGAATAAAGGCCTTTGCACATTGAGTCCGAAACGTAAGCGTTTTTTTTCGTATTTGTGATTCGGTGGCTCTGAATTGTCAAAACACCATTCAATCCGCTGGTTACGGATGCGAAAAACGCAGAAAATCGAACCCGATCCGATTTTTTTAAAGACGGACCAAAGTTGCGGAAGCAGTGTGCAAATGTGATTGACATAACATGAGGTTGCATTAATTTTTTAACATGCGAAAATTTCGGACTCGATGTGTAATGATATGCGAATAATTTTTTAAATACTAAAAGCTCAAATTCATCCTATTATTAATATTTACGATATTTCACAGGCTTATGGATCGCCAATGCTACTATAGCATGCGGTTGTTACACGTTCTGTCCACATCTAATAAACATTTTATTCGTGCTGAACATGGTTGAAGCGCTTCTGATGGTTTTCAGATAATATCTCCGCAAAAACGGCACCAAAAATTCTGAAACTTATATCATTCTTTTTAGTTCGACTAGACGGTTCAAGCTCGGTGCTCGACGAATCCGTTGAGATATTTGCGTTTTTCGCTTCATGGACGCTTTGGGAGGTGCTTTTTACATCCTTAAACAATGTTGATAATACAGCGTGGATAACGTGCACACTTGTGTTACGATTCAAAAACTTTTATTGTTCATTTCATTTTCAAATGCGTGCAAGCCAAGGCGGCGAGAAAGACAAGATTACATATAACATATATTTTTTTTAAATATAAATTTTAAAAAAATCAATATTTGAATAGTAACTTCAGCATTCGAATAATATAGATTTTTTTTAATATTCGAATTATATTCGAATTTCGGAATTCGTTCCAACAGCCCTAATCAGATTACATTTATAATCGGCCTAGTGTGTCCCCGGCATGATGGGACGCACCTAAAATTATTTTTTTTCTTTAAATGTTATGCTTATTGTCTGTTGTGACCACCCTAAAGAAGTGCCAAAAGCTAAACTTAAACCATTAGGCCATAGCTACCCAGTTCAAAGCTCTTTGGAAGCCAAGATTTATCCACATAGTTCTTGGGCTTAAGAAGACCGATCTTGACTTTGACATACAGCAACATTTAAATAGCCCCAAACTCCCAGGATATAAACTTTCTGGACCTTTCAGTGCTCCATGAAGAAGGGGCATGTGTGATGCAGAAAACTGAGCTATGATAAAACTTACTGACCTCCAGTAAGACTATCAAGATGATGATAAAGTGTGTGTTCCTCTCTGATTGTCTTGCAGGTTTTGCGTTGTATCGATTCCCTATTGGCTTGGCACTGGTCACTTCCGCCCATCTTGTCATTGGCAGAACTGCTTTCTTCTCCACATTGATTGGCTCACAGAAAGTGCTTGTGGTTGTGGTCGAGCTGCCCACAGTACTACACAATTCATCCATTCCTAAGACAATAACAGCAATGAAATGGATAACTTATAGTGGTAATGGGGTTAAAAAGATGCATTGAACAGATGTATGCTAATGCTCAACAAACCTGAACCGTGGCGCATTGGGTCATGCAGGTGCTAATCCCATTTCTTCTATTTCCACCACTTTCCTGCCTTTGCAATGGACTGTGAAATTACAGGCAAACAGGCCATAAATATCAAGTACATCACCTCTATTAATCTATGATAAACATAAAATTCTGATTATGATCAAGCCTAAGGCCAAGATAAGCAGTATCAACACTGAAAAGGTTTTATCTTTTCAAACAAAGGGTGAAAACGTGCCCCACTAGACCCAGTTTAATGACATTTATTGATATTAATGAGGGGTAATTAGGGGGTCATAAGGTTACTTTCAATTTGCAACTTGTTCCACTCAACCATCAGTCATTCCACTAGATTATTAAAACTTAAAACTCTTAAAAGTAATACAATCAGTAATCAGTGAAGGAACCGTTCACCCAAAAGTGAAAAATAAAATGTAATTTTCTCACGTCATTCAAAACCTGTATTTTTGTGTGAACCACAAAATAAAATATTAGAATGAATAAATGAGAACTATCCCTTTAAATGTGAAGCATGTACCTACGTCACGTCTAACAATACTAAACTCAATTGCTAAATAATGGCTATTTTTAGGGTCATGGAAGAAATGTATATGTTTATTCAGCAAGGATGCATTCAATTGGATTTAAAAAGCCATTTATAATGTTACAAAAGATTATATTTCTATTAAATGCTGCTATTTTCAAATAAATGCTGAACTACGTTTCAGTTGATAATCAGAAATCAGCATATTAGATTAAAACTTTTTATTTACACTTGAATGATCAAGAAACAAGATCAGAGATGGTATTTTGCTTGTTGAATCCATAAAGGTAAGATAACAATTTATGGCATATTTTTATGGCCGGGTAAACATGATCATGATCTTGAGCACCAGCCTCACCTTGAATCTGTGCTTGAGGTTTACGGCCTCTTAATGCATGTCACTTAAATCCAGCATTGACCTCTATGGCCTCTGTCCAACATTTATACGTCTCAAAAATTCCCCTCTCATCTCCCGGTCAATGGTGTTTTTTTGGTAGGAAAATTAAAAATGCAAATCTAATCTGGTCGGCCTGTAATGTGATCAGTATGACGGCCGATCAATGTGTACCGTCATGCAAACGGGAGGCAGTGATGTATGTGAGAGAGGACGAGTGAGGGGGGCTGACCGCTCTCGCTTTATCACTACACTCTCTGTGAGTGTGTGTGTGTGTGTGTGTGTGTGTGCGTGTGCGCGTGCATGTACATGTTTTTCTATCTGGGTGGGGACTTCAACCTGGATGCATGCAGACTCATGGGGACTCGTGTCACAGTGGAGAGTTAAATTGATAAACAAGCTTATAAATCATACAGAATGAGTTTTTGTTTTTTTTAAAAATGCAAAAATGCAGAAAGTTTTCTGTGATGGGTAGGTTTAGGGGTCGCGTTAGTGTGTGTGTGATGGGTAGGTTTAGGGGTTGGGTTCGTGTAAGGGGACAGAATATACAGTTTTTACAGTATAAAAAAACAATACATCTATGTAGAGTTAGAACTAAGATAGTAAAGCCTTGAAAAGTGATCTCTGATCATTGGTGGGTCAAACCAGCAAACCAGAGATTTTCTTTCTCTTGTTAGTTTGAGGCCTTCAATAATTACTTAAAGAGGTTAGTGACAATAGCCAAGTGTCTCCTGCTCACCAAGACTGCATTTATTTAATTAAAAATACAGTAAAAACACTAATATTGTGAATATTACAATACAGCAGTGTCACGTGATGCTCCAGAAATATACTGATTTGCTGCTCAAGAAACATTTCTGATTGTTATCAATGTTGAAAACAGTTGTGCTGATTCATATTTTTGTAGTGATACATTTTATATTTCAGGATACTTAGTTAAAATGAACAGCATTTATTTGAAATAGAATTTTTTTATTATTATAAATTAATTATAAATGTCTTTACTGTCACTTTTGCTCAATTTAATGCATCCCTGCTGAATAATATTAATTTTGTTTAAATCGTGAAAAAAAAAAAAAATCGTACCGACTCCAAGGCTTTTTTTAGTGTTTGTACAGGAGTATAAAATAAAATAAAAATGTATTAAACCAAAAGTTAATCAAAGCTACATTTTACCAAACGTGAAATCCCCTAAACGTTGTAAAATCCATGTAAAATCCATGTCTTTTGTTTAAACCATGTTCAATATATACTGTAAATAGTCAAGTGGTAATAATGTATATACAGTATATATATACAGTATATATATATATATATATATATATATATATATATAAAAAAAACTTTTGCTGATAATTTACTCACCCCCATGTCATCCAAGATTTCCATGTCTTTCTTTCTTCAGTCGAAAAGAAATGAAAGTTTTTGATGAAAACATTGCAGCATTTTTCTCCATATAATGGACTTCAATGGGAACCAAACGGTTCAAGGTCCAAAAGACAGTTTCAGTGCAGTTCACCTGTTCGAACCTGTTCATCAAAATGAACAAATCTTTTTCCGAGTCAATTTGTTTATTTCATTCGTTGAATTAACCAAATGATTCGAAAAAAGATTTGTTCATTTTGATAAACGAGTTCGAACAGGAGAGTCACACAGAACAGAGCAAGGCGACCATTTGAGCTTATAAAAATTAACCTTTGTTGTTGTTTTTTTAAACGAGTGATCGTTTCGCCTGATAAGGCCCTTATTCATCGTCTGGAGTCGTTTAAAGCCCTTTGAACAGTTTGCACTGAAACTGTCTTTTGGACTTTGAACCGTTTGGTTCCCATTGAAGTCCATTATATGGAGAAAAATCCAGTAGTGTTTTCATCTAAAACCTTAATTTCTTTTCAACTGAAGAAAGAAAGACATGGACATCTTGGATGACATGGGGGTGAGTAAATTATCAGCAAAAGTTTTTTTTTTAAAGTGAACTACTCCTTTAATATAAATGTGTGCGCATAACAACTATTCCACAACAGCTTTAAATGTGGTTTATCCAGTTCAATTTCACTGTTCTAGTAATAAAATGTTCATATTTCATAGAAAACTTTGTGATTAACACCTCGATATTTGCCACTCAACATGACTCACTGAACTAGTAATGAAGCTTAAAGTAATCCCGTTTCATATTAGCCCGTCAGCAGTTTCCGCCGCCATCGGCATCTGCTAAAGATCACAAATGTGATTTAGTACTAGTTTAACAGTCACGTTTTGTATACTCCGTCGCACACACATTCACACGCGAGACGACACTGACAGCGGGGAGGTTAGAGGGGTTGTGTTGACCGCCTGTCTGACCGCAGTGGTGGGTGGGAGATTTATTTAGGATAAACCAGCGAGCTCTGAAAGCCACACAGGCCACAGAAACGGCAGCCCGGTACATCTTCATTAACAAGAAACATTTCTATTGATTTCATTTTTCCAGCGTTTCAGGTTACACATAAGAAATATGTATGGTGGGGTTAAATGAGTTATCCTGACCCGATTTGTATCGAGCACACTCTTTATGATATTATCTATGGGATCGGTTAGTCAGTGGGTGTCAAAACTATTTGGCTGTAATGGGATAATGCACAGCTGCAGTCCTGATGGGCCGCAGAAGCAGGAGAGACGGCAATTCAATTGTATCCTGCGGGACAATGGGCAAACTGAAAGGAGGTGTAGGGATGAAAGCGGAGAGTCCGATAAAATGTAGTGGGAAAATCTGAAGAACTTTAGTAGTTTTATGATAGCCGGCTCTCTATTTGTATGTCTTGTTTAGTTTTTTGAGATTCATTTTATCATGACATTTCATAACATTTGCCACAATTCTCATTACATCTGGATGCGTGTGTTTGTCAATCACATTTTTCATTATGGTAACAATTTTCTCTGTATCAAATCTGCATAAATGTCATGTAAAAATATACATTAGCATTAAAAAAAATGTGGGGCCTCATTTATAACCGTTGCGTTTGCACAAAACAGGCCCTAAAGGAGGCGTACGCCACTTCCGACACATTAGTTGTGCACCTGCACGCAAACTCTGACTCATGCGCACACACATTTTCCCCTGTGTGTCCTAATCATAAATACAGTGCATGTTCACAAAAACAGTTGAAATAAATAAAAGAATGATTTAAACTCTGTTTTACATCTGATATACACATTTAGATTAAATATTTCATGAATGGAGCACTTAAAACACATGAAATCGTTGCCGAGAAGTTACAACATTTTTTTTATATTCTAATAAATAGAAATATTAGTAGTGGATGCGCTGCTTTTGAACACTTTTGCTGCACTTTATTTTAATACAGCGAGGATTAACAGCAGATGTTTACACAAATTATGATCAATAATGCAATAAAGCAATTAAAAATACTATTTGGCCAGTGGAAAAGATTGAGAAAAACATTCTCTGAAATATATTTTATACTATTTGATTTATTTATTCAAAAACAAGGAAAGGATCGGCTACTAAATGACTTTTAGCAATGTAATGTGGCGCACATCCGTATCTCATATTTACCTAATGTCTTGTATCACGTGGATGAATATGCATATGCAAATGAGGATATGCATAGTAAAACTAGGCTCCATATATATGGTTATTTTGGGGTGAAAACGCATGTGCGCACAATCTGACTGGGTTTATAAAGGTAATATTGCGCAAGTTCAGGCGGATGCATGGGTTTATAAGTCTGAATGTTTTTGCCGTACGGCATTTTTGGCTTTCAGACGCACGGACACTTTTAGTAATGATCCTGTGTACAGTTTTATAAATGAGACCTCTGGTGTAATGTCAGAAAAGCCCATTAAAGTCTCAGGAAACTCGACTCAGGTCTGGTCTGACTGGTTTTCCTCACTCGTCCTTCTGCAGGCCTTCAGAGGGCATATTGATCAGCCTTTATATCCAGAAGCTACTCAGCGATTACCGCAGTAAGAGTGCTGTAATTCATGTCATTATTTCTAGAGTGCCGCTGCTTTTCATTTATCAGTGGAATGTTTGTGGGAAGATGTTTGCAATCTTTCAGAGGTCTGCAAATGGAAAATTAATCTCGCTCTTGTAATTTAAACGACAGGGACAGACTCTGAAGGTCTCTTTGCATTACCATACCTCTTCTTCTCCGTCGTTCTCCTCATCTAGGTCATGCTACACCACCTGAAACGCAAAGCAACACAAGACTTCAGCGTTCCTTTACTGTCGCCAAACATGACATTAATTTTAACAAAGTTTTAGAGAAAGATACTCTAAAACCTCTACAAAAGCTTGGAGCAATTTGTTGTTCTCCTCGAACAAATTAGTCTTTGTGATTTATGTTTGTTTATATATCCAATGCCGTATGGATGATGATATATATGCACTGAAATCGACGGCACTTTTTCAATTACACAATCGTTCAAAAGTTTGGGGTCTGTAAGATCACAGCATCATTACTTCAGTCTTCAGTGTCACATGAAAAACATTTCTGATTATTATAAATGATGAAAGAGTTGTGCGGCTTCATATTTCTTTTCAGAATTTTTTGCTGAATAGAAAGTTGAAAAGAACAGCATATATTTCGACATACAAATATTTTGTACACGACTTTTTCAACTATATTGTTCTGTCCTTTATGATTGAGGCTTATCAGATTGATTGATATGAGTCCGGTGAGATCTTGCACACAAGCCAAGGTTTTATGTCAGATTGCGTAAACATAATAGCTAAGACTTTGATCATGATTGACAGCATTAAATTTATTTCACATTAGTCTTATCAATTGTCTTATCCTCTGACATTTAGGTTGCATATCATATAAACCATTGATATTTTAGTATCACATTAGTATATTTGGATTTTATCTGTTGTCATGTTTTTAAGTAATTTTAGGGATGCACTATATATCAGCCACTATATCGGTATCAGCCGATATATGTACATTTTTTGTTATCGTCATCGGCCCGATAGGAAAATCTGGCCGATATATTTAAGTTGATAAATAATGGATTATTTCCTTCTGCTGAGACACTTCAGATAAGCAATGTTCAACCAAAATTTAATTTGAAAATTCAAAAATCACCAATTTAGAATAGCTTGAAATATGATTGAAATCAAAGGAAAATACAGTTCAGTGCAACATGTGCACCGCAAGTTTGTCATGCAGGCCACATTAAATTATTATGAGAACATTATTATTGTGTGCTTGAGACACGGATTTAAAGGTTAGTTTTATTTTTATAATCAGGCTCTCAAAAAAGTTATTAAAAATTTGGATTTAGATTTATTGGCATTGAAATATTGAAATATAAGGAATTATCGGTATTGGACAAAATTTTGATATCGGCGCATCCCTAGTATCAGTTATCAGGCTCAAAAAAATGTTATACAAATTTGGATTTAGATTTATTGGCCAAAAAATAGGTTACTGGCATTCACATACAAGGAATTATCGGTTATCGGTATCGGACACAATTTTTATATCGGCGCATCCCTAGTATCAGTAATCAGGCTCTAAAAAATGTTATACAAATATTGATATAGATTTATTGGCCAATATATAGGTTACTGGCATTCACATACAAGGAATTATCGGTTATCGGTATCAGACAAAAATTTAAATATCGGCGCATCCCAAGAAATTTTGTTGTGTTTGTCTTTTTTTAATGTCTGTATAGTTTTTATTAAGTTTTAGTTTATTTTGTCTGTTTTTTGTGCTTTATAGTACACATTATCATCAAACCATACTGTTCTCCTATGGTTGTGTATTATACGTACATCACAGACACACTAACATGCATTTAATCAGGTATCGATCCGTTCACTATGCATCTTTAAATGATTACCAAAATTTGTGTCAGGTGGAAAAATCCTAGCTAAAACTCCAGCTTTAAAAATGCTGAGACATTTGAGACACTCCAAGGCACAAGATCAAGTGCAGACCCCAAAAGCAGTAGATGAAGCTGTACAGCAGTCCTGTGAAAGATGAGATGACGGATTCTAACTCTGATGGATGGATACAGCAGTCATTGTACGCATCCATCTCTTCTGGCAGCGTGTCAAAGCCCACACACCGCTCTCTGTCCGTCCAAAACAATAAACCTTCACATCCAGCTTCATTGGGCCCGAGCTAAAATCAAAGCGGCCCTGACATGTCTTCTAAATCCAATCATAGGTCAATAGCTGGAATGATTGATTGGCTTCAAATCCAATTGCATCTTCCCAGGCCTGTGCATTGGGCCCTATTAGAGATTGGCATTGGCAGGGCCCGTCTTGGGAGTCCCGGCATCGTGGGAAGTGTCTGTCTGCCAGCTCTCTTTAATTGCCTTATTATAACAGCCAAGAGTTCTGGATTGGCCGGTGCTTATTAGCCTGATTGAGGTTGGTAACAGAGCGAAATCGAGCTGAAGTCTCGTGCTGCTGTGCAATATTAAGCTAGTAATATGAAACAAACTAAATGCTAAATGGTACCGTCCATGATTAATCACAAGAGAGTTGCAGTGACGTAAGGTATAAAACAAGCAAGCTTGCAAAACCAAGGCAGTTTGTTCTGGTCCATTTTTTTATCTTTACAAATATAACAGATTATCAATCGGACTTTTGAACTTTTCTGCAAGAGGAGATTACAGCGAAAACCAAGGCAGAGGTTGTGCACAAACACTTGGTCTAATGACATCATGTACACTAAGGAACACATCTGCTAATAATTGCCAATGCGTGTTGGATGTTGTAAAGATGTGGCATGCAAATTGATAAGACCTGCATATCACACCAAAAATTTGCATATTGTTTTTAAAAGACAACAGTGAGACTTTTGATGCAAAGACGTGCGAAGCTGCTTTGTTTACATTGCACGGGAATAAGAAATACATTTTCTTGATAGCAACATGTGCTAATTAAGTCTAAATGCATTGTGGCATTCAAAATTACTTAGGATCTCACCAGGATGAAGTTGGGGTGTTAATGGTTAACATGGGCTGGTCCCATCTATGGATTCCTCTGCTAGTATTAGTGGCTGTAAAGATAAGCAGCGTTCAGAGTTTGGAGTCCAGAGGCTGTGGCTAACATTGAAGATGAGGATCATACCAGCAGGTGCTCAGTTACTTGTGTCGAAGCCCTAAAGAAGAGCAGAAGTTGAGAACGGTCTCTGCCGTATGTCTGAGGGTGAGTATGGGCCTCAAAAAAGGCTTTAATATGAGGGAATCTAAGAAAATAGCATTGTATACATAGATACTTAAACTATAAAGCATGCATTTATTATCATTTAAGTGGTAAATCATCTTACATTCAACTT
Organism: Pimephales promelas; assembly: GCF_016745375.1. The sequence goes on from NW_024121532.1 coordinate 708,912, forward strand.
TTTTTAGAATTTAAACTTTTAAATAAAAATGAAAACAGAAAAAATATATATATCAGTATCTTAGCACTTAACTAAATATGGGTTATTCGTGAGGAAATCTAAGAAAATAGCATTGTGTGCATAAATACTTAAACTATAACATGCATTTATTATAATTTAAGTGGTAAATCATCTTAAAGTAAACTTTTTTTAGAATTTAAACTTTTAAATAAAAATGAAAACAGAAAAAATATATATATCAGTATCTTAGCACTTAACTAAATATGGGTTATTCGTGAGGAAATCTAAGAAAATAGCATTGTGTGCATAAATACTTAAACTATAACATGCATTTATTATAATTTAAGTGGTAAATCATCTTAAATGTAACTTTTTTAGAATTTAAACTTTAAAATGAAAATAAAAATAAAATTAGCACTTCACTCTGCCTGAGAATGCTGTGAATGTGTTGATTTTAATGGGATTTGTGTTGCAAGGACGTCGAAGGAAACACAATCAGTTATTGTAAACACTAAGAGCCTATATTTGATGTTAGATCAGATCAGTTCTCACCTCGTCTGGGTCCTGGTCAAATTTGGCAGACGCAACAGTTGTCCAGACGGGAGAGCGCATCACACCAGAGGGAGTGTGTGTGGAACGGCTGACAGCACATTAGTGCAGCTCTCAAAGCGTTAGACGGGGCACATGAGCCAAATCCAATAGAGTCTGAGCTGCGAGCAGACAGCCTAAAAGGTTTGTAGCAGCGCTGTGAAATGAACAGATCAACAGAAGCACTGTAATTACCGAGCAATTAACGAGCCAGGTCTCAGCAACATGATACAGTACACAAACAGTGAAAGGCGTATCAGAGTAGATACAGGTGTAAAGACAGAAGAGGACAACATTTCAAGAGTGTGTCAATGCTATAGCGAAAGAAAATGCAGAGTAAATGAGACTCTTCAACATCTCAATGCTTTGCTTTTGAGATTAAATGGAGAGCAAAAGCTGCCAGTTAAGTTTTAACTTTGTCTGGGAGAGTAAAAATAGCTGTCATATACAGTAAGAGTATTGAGCTATAAAATAAATGTGGATATCAGCTCTCACCAAATGCTCTTGGAAAGAAAATATATAAGAGCATCACAATTGTATTGAAACTCTACAGGCAAACAATATTTCATGCAACAACAAAAAAAAAAAAATAGATACAAATAGATGCAAAAGCACATTACTATTGAAATAATTAGATGAAAAGCGAAGTGAAAAAAGAACTACAATTATTCAAACTAAAATAATGCAATATTTAAAATGACAAATTACTAAAACTTAAATTAAAACGAAAACATGAAAATAAAAATAAACATGATAGTATATAATAATAACTCAGATGATCTCATTTGTGAATACACTCTCCTTTGGGCAAAATAAATAAACAGTTGGGAACGAGTTCTCAAACTAAAAGTTGAAAGTGCCAACAAAAGTAAGTAATGGGCTTCTCTGGGCTCTAGAGGTGCTATCGCTATCTTAAGCGGGAACAATCACTCCTCCGACACATTAATTATTAATCCCAGGGAGTAGTTAATTATTTATGTTAATTGCTGATTTAAGTTTCCTTCCCCAAACACAGAAACACAGGGGGATGGGAGAACAACGGGAGTTAAGGTCAAACAATCAGTCGACGAGAGGCCGACACTTTACTCAATCTGTTTAACCCCGCTTTGTTAGATGCAATCGACTGTGTCACAAGGGACCGTCGCATACCGACACACACGCTTTAATGATGCACAACCCCCGTTTATACAAATGAAATTAGTAAATTCTGCTTTTCTTGTGCTGTTTTCAGGATAGCGGCGAGCGAGGAGAACATCTGACCTCTTGCTCTCAGTAACAAGGATTCATCCTGTTGTGGAACACAAATCCAACAGGGAATCTCTGTTACTGGGGGTTAAGGTTCAGCGTTTCACTTGGTGGAGGTCAGAAGATGCCGGAGACACCTTGAAATCAAGGCAAATGACATTGAAAAATGCTTGACTTCCTATGAATTGACCTGTGCAATGAGAGGCCAATGTTAAAATTGCCCTTTTGCATAAAATTAACACATTTATCTCATTAGAGAATATGAGAACATACAAAGCTCTTGTCTATATTGTATATATTAAGTCAATTTTGAAATGTTGGTCTATTTTGCTCACATAATTGGTCTTCTTTTAGACTGGTGGAAAGAAAACACCCTAAGTGTGTATTTGATGACACTTTATCTATTTGCGTCTGTAGACTTCAATTACAATCTTCACTTCAGCAGCTTTACACACACACACCAAACTTTCCAGTTTTATTCATATTTATATTCTGAAGGTTTTCACAGAGGAGTTTGTTGATATATCATTCACCTGACATTAAACATTTTATTCCTAAAAGAGTGTGGATTTTTTGTTTCTGGCCGTTATTTATTTTGAAAATCTCTGCTGTATGTCAACAAAATACAATTAATTTTGAACTTGGCTTTATGCAATGTTGAGATTTCTGCTCAGAAGTTTTATTCAAATTGTATTTAATTAGATAATGCCTAGTTTTCATATTAAACAAAAAAAATCAAAATAGTTATCTATGATTTATCACCTGGGGAAAGTACGGTGATCTATTAGCGACATTTGTACCCTATCCACCTGTGATGTCTTGCCGTAAAAGAAAATAAAAACAGTTTAAGTGTTTAAAAAGGGAAAAACACTGAGAAAAAAATGGATTTGGAAGACATTCACAGTCTGTTTACCAGGTTCCACTGCATTGCCCTTTCAAACATCCCATTTGCCCCTTCCTTAGTTTCACCCCAATAGTTCCTGGACAGGATCGGCCCAAGAGAGTCTGAGAGAGGGGGGACCGTTGTTGTTTACCTGTCATGGCCTGCCTGGCCTCCGCTCTTCAATGCGTCTCCCCTGGGCTCTTCCCATCTCCTCTGCTGTTCCCAAGACAACAATCCCATTTCGTTTGGTTCTTCTCAAACTAGCAGGGGTCTCGGGAGGCTCTCAATTAACAACGCTTCACACGAGATTCTGCGGGAAGCAACAGAAGTGGGATATCAAACAGACTGCAAACATTAAAATACTTCTCTCCCCAAAGTGTGATACTGGGAAAGAAATGTTCAGTTTAATTTGATAAATTATATAAGCTCCTAAATGTTCTTTTTAAAGGTGCAGTGTTTTAATTGACTCTTTCCAAACAGGTCCCCCTTCTGCTAATTGGTCAGACAAACATGTAGCCCCGCCCCCAACTCAAGGGGTAAATGATTAGCATGAGTCATTTAGTCCTTGCTGGTAGATGTAACATCATTAACATCAAAAACCCAAATGTTTCATAGTATCATTAATTGTTTTGGTTTTGTGCATACTAATTAAATAAAGCTAATCTCATCAAAAATTACATTTACCTCATGATGAAATATTTATTTATTTTTATATTCTATTCAAATCTACAGTTTATGGTTTATTCCAGTGACATCATATCTCAATCAGGTTCTAGAGTGCATAATGTTTCTGGAAATGGACTTATGGGTAGTCTCTGATGTCTTCAAATCAAGCCATAAATCACAGTGGCAACATTGTTTTCTTTATTAAACCGATTTCAAAGTGCATTCTAGTAAGAAAATGAAAGCATGACCTAGAAGCAAACAACAGTCTTGTTGTAAGAGAAAATGATTGAGTGAAACTCTACAAGTAAAACTTGTTTTTACTGCATGAAAGAATCTGAAGCTTGCAGAGAGAGTTTTATTTTGATTAACGGATTAAAATAATTGAGCATTTAATTGCTCTCAAATTATTATGTAGCCTACTTTCCAAGTGGTTGAGCCTATACATTTATTTAATATACATTTCATGGCAAAAAATATCTGAAAGTAAGATCATACGTTCTGGCTATGTATTATTGTGGCCACAGGTATACATATGTAACATATCTACATATCCAACTTGATCAGTCCTTTTCCTTCTGAGATTTAACTAAATGTGTTTTTGTTGATTTGTACAAATTATACAATATCGTAGTTAGAGTGTTGTTTAGACCTGTTGTTAAAAATCCAAATAGGCTTTATGCCGAACAAACAGGTCTCACTGTATCGGCTTGTCTGAGAAAAAAAAAAAAAAAAATAAGGATGCAATTCTGGAAGAAAAAGAAAAATGTGTAACTTTGCATAATTTAAAATGCATAGTGAATAAATATGTTGAATTTATATTAGTTATTTTGAATAATTGAACTTAAGTCTTAAGTGAAATTAACTTAAGTCAATAGCAATTTTTCCATTTTAATGTATCGCATCAGAAACAACGAATTTTGGAAAAAAATCCCTTGATTCGCAAAAACGTTTTTAAGCTCGCTTATGTGGTTATTGACTTAGAAAACGAAACGAAAAAGAGTTAATGCGAAAAATTGGAAATGGAAACGCATTTAATGTAGTACAGCCAACATGCACAACAACATTATGTTGTCACATAGCAAGAAAACCATAAAGAAGGGAATTATATCAACAACAGACCCACTGTAGACCTTCATGGCTTGAAAACAATTAAGTGTTCTCTTGACGTCAAATGGGAAATAGTAGAACTCCAAGAAAATACCAACTTTATTTAAATACTGATTATTGAATACGCAATTGCAAGAGATTACGATGGAAATAAAGAGCTAAAGAAAGTGATGAGACTGTGAACTTCATTTTGATATTTGCTAAAACCAGCTTTTGAAATGTTGATATTATCGAAATAAATGTTGATCATTTGATTGCACGGTGACACACCACAAAACATCACAGAATCCACCAAACCCATTGCTACTTACTAATATTTGTGCCTTCTGTTTTCCCTCTAAAATGATGATGTCACTTCCTGGAGGATAATGTTTTCTTCCTAGTTACAGGTTTGGCTGCACAGTTAGCCCCTGCTGGTAGATATTGTAACTACACCATCTGTCTACAAAAAGATGAGTATTCATTGAAACGAAAATTATTTCCGTCTTTACACTTTCTGAGTGCAATATTTTATTTAATATTTGAATATAGATATGATGATGATGATGATGATGATGATGACAAGAAATATATATAAATAATATCATTGCATTCTTTCACTCTTGTGCAGCAATGCTCCTGCCATTTCTTCAGCATCTCCTCACCCACAACACACACGTCAGAATCTGTCTTCATCTACTTCACTTCTGTCCCAGTCGCCACATCTGTCAAAGACGGATCTCATCCGCTCGGCCAAACCAGAGAAATGGAGGAGGAGCAAAGGAACTAAAGCTGAAAGACAGAGAGAGAAGGTAAGAAAGAGATGGCAGTAATTTCATTCTGCATCTTTCTGCTTCTCCATGTTGACTTTTATTAGAGGATCAATATTGTGGGAGTTGCAGCAGTTCCGTGAGATGGAAAAGACCTGTAATCACAGATGAAGTGTATCGGCTGTCACTGTCAAAACCCACCCCAGAGTTTGACTCGTGACCAGCCCACTGACCCCTGAACCAAAGACAGAAAAGATGTTTTTAATATCTCAGCTGTTTTTCTTGCATACAACATATGCCAAAATCTGACACTCAATGACATGTTAACACACACACAAAAAAATACTCCGGATTTTTCCATCTTTTTCTTTAAAAAATGTAAGAATTGAGTTTCTAGTAAAGAATTTCAGGTGACACGCCGGAGACGAATTTGATATATTGTACATTATGCATTTGGCAGACACTTTTATCCAAAACATCTAACATTGCATTCAAGGCACACATTTTATTATTTATTAAGTGCTTCCTCTAAGGAGGCAAGGGATGCTAACATTTTTTTTAGCAAAAAATCTATAATACACAAATAAAGCAATGCAAATATTTACAAAATGTGACATTAAAAAGTCTTTTTTTTAAAAGACTTTAAAAAAAAAAAAAAAGGTCTTTAAGGTCTGTTTTTTAAAAGGTCTTTTAAAACTTTTAAAAGGTCTGTTTCTTTTTTTAAAAAATTAACAGCCAGAAGGAAAAGCTACGTCTCTCTCATTTGTTTTTGTTTTTTTGTTTGTTTGTTTTTTGTTTTTTCGTTTTTATGTAAATCCAACGTTTATGTAACTGACAACATTATTAAGTGTAACTGGGCCATGAATTTACATTTGAACCATAAAAACAAATAAAACCTGTGAGGACTTTGCCTCCTCATTCAAAACACCATGTTAACACTATGTTAAGTTTTCCAGTCAGTGTGGGAATAATATCGTGTCTCTTTATTGAAAATAATTCATATTTTTGAGGCGCAGTCTGTTGAGGTTTGTCGCGCCGAACGGCAGTTTGACTTAACGTAACGATAATCCAGCCATGTCAACGTTAGCCGAACCTCTCGAACGTTTTTAAACACAACTATTTTAAATTATATTATTTTTAAAAAGCCTACAATAACGTGATAAATTATTAATAAATACCTATGTTTTGTCGGCAGTCGGCTGTCTATCTTCGCCTGAGTGGTAAACACTGGAGCTCTTGCGGTTGCTATGACGTGGGCTAATCTGTGGTTGGCGCCCAAAAAAAAAATGGAGGGTTTTCACCAACGTCACATTCTGGGCGGTAACCCGGATGAGCGGCCATTATGGGGGCACTCGGATGGATTGCACTGTTTCTGTACTACTGAACACATTGTTACACTAAAATAAAACACAGACAAATCCGTGGTAGGTGCGAAATCATATAGAGAAGGACTTACCAAGCAGGAGAGAGCGCAATATTTTTGACAAACTAAAGTTAATATGTTTAATAAATGTCCGAACGAGCTAGCTTCTCTAGCCCGTAGCCATGCTGGCTGATGAGCTGATGCTGTGCCTCTCAACCACAAACGGCTTCTTTCATCAGTTTTTTTTTTTTTTTTTTTTTTTTTTTTTTTTTTTGCACTCTTCTCTTTTGGCAGTTTGTAGAACTCTAAATGTATTCTCCCGATGGGACCGATTAGTATAGACCAAAACTCGACCATTTTTCAGGAGAAATAATCAGCCAGATTTGCGAGTCTGTTTATGTCATAGTAAAATAAATGGACAGAGCGATCTCATTGGAACTCCATTGAAGCCCGTTTTTGGCGATTTTTTTAGCACTTCCGTCCATGACGCGCAGACTCAAACAGAGCTTGACAAAATTGTTATTTCCAGACCTAAAACAGCCATTAAAAGTCATGGAAAATATTAAAAAATCTATTATATTTTTTTAAAAGAAAATGTGACGCTGACTGAGTAATGATGCTGAAAATTCAGCTTTGCATACATTGTAAAATATATTCACACTCAGAAAACAAAAATATTTTGACTTTTTTATTTCTATTTATTATCACCCCTTAAATATTTAATCAAGACTCTTATTCTTTGTGCAATCTTTTAAAAAAAATGTTGTTTAAAATCATCATGAATGACTGGAACACAAATGCATCGGTCAAAAGATGTGGAAATAGTAAAACACTGCCCAGTTTTGATAGGAGAGTTTAAATGATGCTCAGAGATAAAACACATCATCATTATGACATCATGCACTTTGAGCCAAGGTTCTGTCTCCCTCTCTCTCTCTCTCTCTCTCTCTCTCTCTCTCTCTCTCTCTCTCTCTCTCTCTCTCTCTCTCTCTCTCTCTCTGCAGTGTTTCATTCAAACAACCTTCCTTGATTCAATGTCCACCTGTCTCTCACTGATCATTCACTCTCTTTTATCACTTGTTTCTCTCTTGTCGTCCTTCTCGCTTTCCCTCCCTCTCTCTGTGCTATAAGTACCATGGTACTGAATGTATAATTCATACCTGCTAATGGGGAGCCGGTGCTGTAGAACCAGAGCCTCAGGTATCGGGTCTCTGCTCTGGTCACCGGACACCGTGCTGTATGCAACTTATACTTTAATTATGGCTCTGGTGGAAGCAGCACGGGCTCAGGTGTCCGGTGACTTTGGGAATGTGTCAATGGCCCGGGACGGAGGGCCGATGACAGCTGTGAGCGCTGAACATGTGTGGATAGGATTAAATATTATGCACTAAACTACTGCATCCGTTTCGGAGGAAGTCATTCAAACATTTGTGGGAGAAATGTGGGATTAAGTGACAAAAAAATCACCAAAGTAGCAAAGTGTTATTGTAATATTCTTTGACATCCAAGCTATAGGGTACCATTCCCAAATAAATGTAAAGATGCACTAGATAAAAGCACCTGTCAAATGCAGAACATGCAACAACAACATGGTAAAGAGCAATGAGTAAGTTCATAGGGTACATAATTAGGGTGTAATATGAACCTTTTAGGGTACAAAGTTATCTGGCCCAATCAGGGTTATTATAGTTAACTAAAGCTGACACCATTTAAAATAAAAAAATAATTATAAAAGAAAAAAAAAATTCATTTAAAGTAAGTTAAATAAAATCATAAAAATTGTTTAGACATATTTAAAACCAAAACTAATGACAAAAACACACAACAAATAATTTTTTAACTCAAATTAAAATGAAAACATAAAAACTTATTCAAAATAATGTTAAAACTATAATAGTTCAATGAAATAGTTATTTTGTTTTCCTCAATCATACTAAATACATTATTTATACCAACAAAACCAACTTTTGGTATAAAAAATAATAATTAGATAAAATATGAAAAAAATATAACATAAAATATTAAATATATTTTATATAATATTTTATTGTATACAAGCTGCTATTTGTCATTTTCATTAAGTTGATCTAGATTTTTTTTATAAAAAAAGAAAAAGAAAGAAAAAACAATGGCGAATGGCGAAACACACAACAAAAATACTTAAACTTTAACTGAAATAAAATTAAAACAGAAAAATAAGTATCGCAATTACACTGAAAACAATTTGTACATCTAAATTAACTGCTTTTAATCAAATCCAAATCTATTATATGGCATTCAGTATATTCATTTGGCAACAAAACACATTTTGCATAGTTAAATCAAGGCAAGTTGAGAACATTACTATTCAATGAATTTAAATAATCACAAAATAAAACCAAGGAAAATTAAAACAGGTATAAAAAGAAATTAAATGAATGACTTAAAAGAGTAAATTAATTAAAAGAGTAAAAAAAAAGATATAAACTTCTGGCAAAACATCATATTTTTAATATCAGGTCAAATCTGAAACCTCTTTCAGATGACAATTGTAAGTTACCACTTACCAAATTATCAGCTAGCTGTTATTAATACTATTAATATTCATATTATTACAAACTTGAGCCCTTAAAGATATAATTTTGGCACTTTGTTTGTTTGTCATAAGACACTGAAAAGAGCAGACTTCAAGGGAGGAAAAGGACTGATCATTTTCTCTGCTTTTTGGCCCGTAATCTTTTTTAAAGCTGATTAAATATTTAGCGAGCCGAGGGAGTTTGCTCGGCGTGCAATAGTGATTGATGGCTGGACGGGAGTGCAGAAGTTAGCACTAAAAACATGCGATCGGGTTACAGTCCTTATCAATGTCACACCCATTAGTGTCTCCTAATAGTAACCAATCAGTGGCAGCGTCGGCCTCGATTTCCTTCAGGACACTTCCACACGCTCTCTTTCCTTTCATTTCTCATCCTATCTGTTACCATTCCCCGCACATCTCTTCTCTGAGCTGTCATGCTTCAGTCCACAGACTCGTGTCTGTCACATTGTGGTCTCTGGGATATTTATACAGTGCTGTTATATTGTAGATCAAGCTGTCATTCTGAGTTATAAAGGAGTGACCAGTTCTGGATGTCTCAATCTCAGTAAGGTTTAGGCTATTACAGATACTCTCTACACTCTTAAATAAAAAGGTTCTTGACTGGCATTGGTGGTTCCATGAAGCTTCAGATTATTAAAATGTTCTTTACACTAAGAAAAAAAAATAGTCTTCTAAGAGTTGATCAAAGGTTCTTTAGGGATCCGTACACATACACTCTTAGAAGAAAAGGTTCTATTTAGAACCTTAAAAGGTTCTATCGGCGCTACGTATTTGGAACCCCTAAAAGGTTCTATACACTCTTAAAAAAGGGTTCCTCTGGGTTCTATATAGAACCATACTTGGCCAATAGAACCTTTTACCAAAAAAAATGGTTCTATATAGAACCATTTTGGAGTTCCATATATGAAGCGGGGGATGGAACCATTTCTTTTTCGTCTGTGGCATTTTTGAGAGTGTAGTACATCCCAGCAAACAATTCTGGGAACGTTCTGGGAACATTAGTTTTTGGTTCCCAGAACGTTCCTAGAACTTCCCTTAAGGTTAAGGGAACATTCTCCTTATGTTATAAAAATGAAACCTAAAAATAACCCACATGGAGCGTTCCTATGACGTTCTTGTTTGGTTCCCACTTCCCAAAAAAAAAAAAAAACCTCATGGGACCATTCGGGAACATTAAGGGAACGTTCTGTGTTTGCTGGGATATTTTAAAGAAACTCATTAAAATGATCAAAAATGACAATAAAGACATAATTCTATAAAATATTAATATTTTCAGTAAATGCTGTTCTTTTAAACTTTCTTTTCTTCAAAGAATAGAAATTCCCAAATGAAAACATTCTGTTTTCAACATTGAGAATGACAATAAATGTTTCTTGATTAGCAAAATCAGACACTGAAGACTGGAGTAAATTCAGCTTTGCATCTATAAGAGTTATGTTTAGTTTTTCGTTTTCAGTTTGGAATTGTTTCGTTCATGTTTGGTTTTGTTTTGTTCCTGAGTTCCGGGTCATTATTACTCGCCATGGTTTCTGATTTGAGTTACGCACCTGTTGTTTCTTAAGGTTAAGGGAACGTTCCCGGAACATTCTCCTTATGTTATAAAAATGAAACCTAAAAATAACCCACATGGAGCGTTCCTATAACGTTTTTTTTTGGTTCCCACTTCCCAAAAAAAAAAATAACCTCATGGGACCATTCGGGAACATTAAGGGAACGTTCTGTGTTTGCTGGGATATTTTAAAGAAACTCATTAAAATGATCAAAAATGACAATAAAGACATAATTCTATAAAATATTAATATTTTCAGTAAATGCTGTTCTTTTAAACTTTCTTTTCTGAAGACTGGAGTAAATTCAGCTTTGCATCTATAAGAGTTATGTTTAGTTTTTCGTTTTCAGTTTGGAATTGTTTCGTTCATGTTTGGTTTTGTTTTGTTCCTGAGTTCCGGGTCATTATTACTCGCCATGGTTTCTGATTTGAGTTACGCACCTGTTCCATGTCATTTTTTAATAAATACATGCAGCCTTCACTGAAAAAAATTGGAGTAGGATTTACATGAAAAAACTTTTTTCACTCAGAAAATGCTAGTATAAATTTACAAAGATTTGCCAAGTAAAAACCTAAACATGTTTATCAGTAGCTTTAATTAGAAATCTTTAAGTTAAATTTACTTGGAAAATGGACTTAAGTAAACTTTACAGAAAATAAGTAATTTTAACTTGGCTAGTAAAAGGTAGATTAATATCGATTTAGTTGAAATTTTCTTTGCCTTTGCATTACATTTCACTAAAACAGTAATATTGAATTTTATTTGTCATTTATAGTATGTGCTTTACTTCTCATCTTAGTAATTTATATTACATCATATCAGATGTTAAGCATCATGCATGCATGCAAAGACCTCAATACTTGGTAGACAATACACAATGGCGGTAACATTTGATGGGTCGTTTTTGTGTTTGAATGTGCAAAAAATTTACTCGAAATGTCACAAAATGGCAAGTTCCTACACTCTAAAAAATGCTGGGTTGTTTTAACCCAACTTTGGGTCAAATATGGACTAACCCAGCCGTTGGGTTAAATTTTTACATTACATTTTTAACCCAACATTTCGGGTTTGTCCATATTTGACCCAAAATTGGGTTAAAACAACCCAGCATTTTTTAGAGTGTAATACTGACAACAAAAATACAGCTGGAAACTAGTGAAAAATGAACCTCATTAATTAGTCAAGGTCCAGAGCATGATGGGAAGCCCAGTATCAGAAAAGTTGAGACATTTTTACATAATTTTATTGAGTTGATATTTACTCTTTCATTTCTACTAGCTTGAATTAAGTGCTGATATGGAATTTACTTAGTTGTGTTGGTGAGCTTAAAGACATATAAAAATTGACCAGCAGTAAATTGTTTTAAACAACAAATCAATACATAAACAGATAATATTGGCAAAGGATCCATGCAAAAACATATAGCAATGCACCCAAAAAACGCACAGAAAATATTCTTCTTTAACCGTGACATGTTTGTTCTTGCACCTCCAGCGGTCTGTCGGCTGTAACTCAATGATGTTTTGCGGTGAGTGTCTTTGGGCCCGTCTGTGGCACAGCAGCGGGTGGCACCATCGCAGCAGATATTGGCTCTCGCCCACAGTCTGTCGGCTTGGGTGGCCGGCCTGCTCCTGTGGTTAGAGGTTTCAGACGTTTCCAAACCTTCCCTGAACCACACTGGCCTCTGGTGAGCCACAGCGTCCGTGAGGTGTAGAGTGACAGCTGACGGCGGCCCTCTACCATACACACACACACACACACACACACACACACTACACTTGATTCAACACACCATAAAACAACCAGAGAAATGTGCTTACGTCTGTAAGAAAAGAAGGCCAATACAAATACTGTAAAAAATAATCCTGTAAAAAAAAACAGTAAACTGCTGGCAGCTGTGTTACCGTTTTCAAAATTAACAAATACCGATACAGAATTAAACTTTAATTTAACAGCTAAATGCTGTAACACAAAAACAGTAACACACAACGTATTGTTGGTAAACCACAGCTTCCAGTAGTTTACGGGTTGTTTTTTTTTACAGGATTATTTTTTTACAGTGATGTAAACCCTAACTGTGCTAAAATCACAAGAAAATTTGATAAATTATTACTATGTTTAATAAATTATCATTAATGCTAATTATCAATAAACAATTATTTCTGCAAATAATAATGCCAGTTTTCGGGCAATGTGCCACATTAAAATTGAATGTGCAGAATGTGAATCGTATCAGATGGGAATATTGGGTAAAGTTCTGAAACAAACATTCTTCCAGTAGCTTTAAAATAATGTTCATTCAAAGTTGTCTGGTCTTAAATTTAAGAACTGTATGCAGTAACACTTTCCTTCCACAAAACACGAAATACGAAAATACGAATTGTCAGCTATAGTAGTCATAAAATAAAGTGAGAAAGGACAAATTGAAGGTCTTACAATTTGTCCTTTCTCACTTTATTTTATGACTACTATAGCTGACAATTCGTATTTTCGTATTTCGTATTTTGTGGAAGGAAAGTGTCACTGCATACAGTTCCCCTGTTATCTTTGTAAAGCTGCTTTGAAACAAAAGAGCGCTATAGAAATGAAGGTGACTTGACTAATGATGTTCTCAGTATGTTAGCACAAAAACATTTATCGTTCATGGAATGATTTATCTTGAATGTTCAGAGAACATATTCTAAACTGTTTCTAATTAATTTAAAATGTTCAGAGAATGTTTAAAAGTAACATTCACACAATGTTTGCAAATGATGAAATGGAATGTTACCTTAACGTTCCATTAAAGAAAAAAAACGTTTTTTTTTTAAACATTCCAACAATTGATGTTTTAAACATTCAGATAACATTCAGAAATAATGTTTTCAGAACTTAATGTTAGCAAAATATTTTTGTTATCAGTCATGAATGTCAGGGTTTTATAATGTTGTTAAATTAATGTTTATTACATTATTTTAATGTTGGTGTTTTGTATGTGTGTGTACCTTCTATGGTATTTCCATACTTACTTTGATTCATCATGTGGCTTTTCTCTTTCCCAGCAGTGTTTTATGGTGGATGTCAAAAACACGAGCATACCTTGTTAATTCATCAGAAAAGGCTGTTGGATTTACTGCTTTAGAATGTAATTTCCCCCCAATAAATTACTGTTTTAAATCCCTTTATACATTTTTACAGAATCATTCACAGTTTCATTTTGTAAAAACGATGGATTTCTTTTACCAGTGTACTGAATGATTAACATTTTCATGTTATTTACTAAGGTACTTCCCCAAAAACCTTTTTATTTACATAACACAGACTTATAAAAAGAGAAAAATAAGCCACAATATTGATCGAATATTAAAAATAAAATACATTTATATTGATATTTTGGGCCTGGGCTTTGCTCTGTACAAACAAACAAACAAATAAAAGTCACCAACAAAATCACAATCACACACGCACAGCAGCTCACACAGAAATTCTTAGGTCGTGCCCTTATTGTGTTGCATGGCTTTGGTTTCATCCTGACAAGTGGTAATTGATTCCGCTAGCCTGCGCCGGCGGTAAGTGGGGGTGTGCGCTCGAGTTTCACTGAAAACAAATCGCTCTTTTCTGCGGCCTGACCTTCCCTTCCCTCCTCTCAGCCTCACACTCGTCTTTATCTCCTCTCTGCTCACACTCTCATCCTCTTCATCAGGTGCTAAAATCAGAGTGTGTGCTTCTTCCTAAAGTCTATATGGAAAAATATTGTCCATTTTTCTTTCTTAATCAATGTGATATTTTCATATACACTATAGCGTTCAAAGGTTTGGGGTCGGAAAGATTTGTTAAAGTCTCTTCTGCTCACCAAGGCTGCATTTATGTGATCAGAAAATACTGTAAAACAGTAATATTGTGAAATATTATTACAATTTTAGATAGCTGTTTTCTATGTGAATAAATATAGCAAAGTGTAATTTATATCCTGTGATCAAAACTGAATTTTCAGCATCATTACTCCAGTCTTCAGTGTCACATGATCCTTCAGAAATCACTCTAATATGATGATCTGATGATGAAGAAACATTATTATCAATGTTTAATTGAACTTTATGTGTCTGTTGAAACTGTGATATTTTTTTATGATTCTTTGATATATAGAAAGTTCAAAAGAACAGCATTTATTTAAAAAATAAATGTAACTTTTGGTCAATTTATCCGTAAACCAAGACAAATGTGGGCAAAATAGTTTTGATTTATTTAAAAAAAAAAATACTTGCCTTGATTTGAGCAGTACAAGACTTGGCTACTTTTCCTAAGTTTCACTCCTGAACACACACAATTGTTTTTTACTCAATTCTATAATGTTAAGTGGGTGAAAAAAAAACTCCTTAATCTTGTATTTGGGTCAAAAATGGGCACCCATAGAAATGAATGGGGAAAACTGTAATTTAGAGCATTTTAAAATAAGCCAAAATAAGACACCAGGTGACAGCAAAGTCACTTTATCTTTAGGTTTTAGCTCTAAGAACTTATTGGAATTATTTTAATGTAGTCAAAAAAATAAAACATAAAAATAAGCATAATTTACATAGAAAATATGGTACTTTTTGAACTATATAAATTCAAAAATATCCCCAAAATAAAAAAAACACCATAAATGGATAGACAAAACTTTATCGAAGACAGTGATATAACATTGATAATAAAAATTAGGATCACACCTGAGTCCTCTGTGTCCACAATTACAGGATTGAGGGCTACGGTTTGAGGGCTACTAAATCCTTGCTGAATCACAAAGAATCATTTGTTTAACAAACAAACAAACTTTTGATTAGAAATGAAAAAGGTTAAAGGTCAAATTTACAATATTTTAAAATTACGACTTAAAGACATAAATGTAATCCATAGAATGTACATTTTAAAATGGACTAAAAAGTCAACTAATGACATGCACAGAATTACAATAATGCAGCACTGTATGAATGGACAAGTGTTTTCAGTTTAGAATATGTTTAAATACTTCAAGAAAAACATCAATGTATGATTACGATTAAACAGATCATCTTATTTCTAGCACTGAAATTGTCATCAGATACAGAACATGCTAAAGGAAATCCAACACTGACCTCTAGTGAAAAACTTCAGCAAGAGAGGAGGTTAAAACCAAACCTAGTGAGCTGACGGGAAAAAAAGGTCAATTTAAAGGCCATCTGAAAAACAAATGTAAAAAAAATTGCTATAATACAATAAAACATTGTAAAACGTGAATTCTGTTGCTCTCGGCAAGGAACATGAATGCTGCAAAAACAGCGCAGTCTCACCCCAAAAAGTCATATAACTGACGTTTTGGGACGTCTTTTGACCATACGTCAATATTCGCCTTTTTAGGGCCCCCTTAAACGTCGGTAGATGAGGTTATGGGATCCTAACTCTACCCCAGCCCTAAACCTAACCCGTCACCTAACTGACGTTAAAGGTAAAGCGTCAGTTGTATGACGGCCCGGGATCGCCATCTAGCGACGTTTAAGGGGGCCCTAAAAAGGCGAATATTGACGTATGGTCAAAAGACGTCCGAAAACGTCAGTTATATGACTTTTTGGGATGAGAATGTGTTGGCAAAAATGCTGGTTCTTGATCTGACAGGCTCTTGGGTTTTGTTCTGGTTTTGACTACAAACAAATAAGAAAAGGCGACTTTCTTGTCAAGTTTTGAAGCGGGCTCTCATCACAGAAGTGCTGACTGTATTCAGGCCCTGAAGGGTAATGAATTACTGGATGCTCTCAGGTTAGCTTCTCTCTTCCCAGCAACTGAGTCCCGTTGATCTGTTCTGAGCGCATTCCCGTCCCGCTCTCCTGACATCATCACGGCTCAAAGCAAACAGAAACAGACACTTCCTGTGTCATTAACTTTCTACAGCAGGAACACGTTCATTTTCTCACACAAAACTTGCCAGAAGTTCAGGAGCGAGCAAACGTTACAGATTTGATTTGCATCCTAATTTACTTTATTACACTGTTAAAAAATATTGTTAAATAAGTAACCTGGTTGCCTTAAAATTTTAAGTTCATTGAACTGGAAAAAGTGAGTTAATACAATGAAGGAGAAAAATTTAATCATCAGAAACTCAAAATTATATGTTATCTGAACTAAATAAATTATTTAAGTTGATTTGACAAAAGAAAAAAATGTTGTGATTACTACACTGTAAAAAAAAAATCGTTGGTTTAACTTTAAAAAGTAAGTAACCTGATTGCCTTAAAATTTTAAGTTGATTGAACTGGAAAAAGTAAATTTATAGAATGAAGGAGATTAATTTAATCATCAGAAACCCAAAATAATAAGTTATCTCAACAAAATAAATTATTATAAAGTTGATTTGACAAAATAAACTTAAAAATTACACACAAAAAAATGGAAAATATGTTGTGATAACAAATCTTAAAAATATTTTTTTTTACAGTAAGATGGCACTATTGCTCATATTCTAGATTGATTTCTCAAATCATGCGTACCATAAAATAGGCATAAATGTAAAAAAAATGAATTATGGACTAGAGGCCATCATTTAATTTATTTGAAGGTACACTCTTTTCACTTGGGCCAGTATAAGAAACCACCCAGAACACCTAGCAACTGCCTAGCAACAACCTAGAAACTATTCAGAACAACCTATAAACATTTTAAATGTAATTTAAAATTACATTTCACTTATACTGCAGTATTTTTATTGTTAAATAAAACTAATTGAAGTTAATTGAAATAAACCGAAAATATTACATGAATCCTAGATGAATAATACTTAAATGAACATTAGAAATGTGGCAACTGATGTTCAAGCTACAGTAATAAAATAACTAAAACTGAAATAAAATTAATTAAAGCTGTATATTCATTTTTTAAACTAATTTAGCACCCAACAAAGTCACTAAAACGTTAAATAAAATGTAAAATTAATTTGAAAATATGAATAAATACTATAATAATATACACAAATAGGTGCAACGATTTCAAAAATCATGGACAAGGTAAATTATACTGTAATTAAAATTATTTGTATAAATGTAACAGATCTAAACTAATACAGATAAGCTATTTATAAATATTCATGATTGACATAATGAGTCAAAACGCTCCTTAGTTATAAAACGCTTCAATATTTAATAAAAAAAACACACCATGTAATTTGTTTAATGTCTAGTTTATAATTAGTTTAAATGCACCAATGCATCACAGTCATCAAACGCACTTCAGCTCATGCTAATTTCTTCTCATATGCATGAAGGCTATTTGCATTGGCACACACATCAAACGTCGTCCTGATTGGGGATGGCCCTTTTGACCCTGATGAGGAGTGGATAAAGTCATCGGGTGCGCTGCTGTGTAAGCAGTGATAAGGCACTTCTTAATGTGTTTGCACAGGGGCCGGAGTAACGAGGGCCTCTGACGCAGAAAGGCCCACTGCCTGCCGCCACCTGCACAATGGAGACCCCGACACCAAACACAACCCCAAATGTCACACCGCGCCTGGAGGGAGGAGCGGCCTGATTGGTCGGTGTCGGTGTGGGTGTCTGGATTTAAAAGCCGGTGGACGTGAGGTGACGGTAGAGAAAACACTTGACAAGCCTTCTCATCTTAGAGGCGCATCCGTGTAAAAGAGTGTGGCAGGTGTATGAATCCACCCAAAGACAAAGACTGCATCGGTTTAGATTCGTTTGGTAGCTGGACGTCTCACCTTCAGGTCATTGAGATGTTTAAGACGGACATGTTGAACGTATTGACCACAGTCGCTCTGCTGACTGTCGCTTCGGTCCTGGATGCTGCTCCGATGACGCCTGGAGAACCCACTGATGGAGGTAAGACGGGTCAAAACCAGCTCCCCCAATGCACACATTTGATTAGTTCATGACAGCACATGTCACTCTAAAGCAGCTTTCGGAAAGTCACGAGGGTAATGTTTATAATATCTTGATCCATTCATGCTTATATTGGTGCATTCAGCAGGGAAATGAACTCTTGACCTTGGCATTACGCTGTCTATTTGAGCTTCAGGAACGCTGATTTATATCTTTGTGGTCCCAACTTTGCAAACACTCACAAATGCAAAAGTCTTAACGAGTTATAAATCTTTCGAGAATCAACTTTGTTTGTCTCAGATGCATTTCTCTTCGGAGGAATAAAAACAGAAGCAATGGAATTAATAGTTGTCATATCAGTCAATGTGGATCTACAGAAGCGTATTGCATTCACTTGAGGAAACAAAATACACTCTGTTTTTCTGAATTAACGAGTTAATTATCTCAGAATTACGAGATCATTTTTCATGGAAAAAAAACGTTTTTTGCTCTGTTTTTCTGAATTAACGAGTTAATTATCTCAGAATTACCAAATAATTTTTCATGGAAAAAAAACGTTTTTTGCTCTGTTTTTCTGAATTAATGGGTTAATTATCTCAGAATTATGAGATCATATTTTAGGGGGAAAAAAATTTTCTCTGTTTTTCTAAATTAACGAGTTAATTATCTCAGAATTATGAGATCATATTTTATGGAAAAAATGTTTTGCTCTGTTTTTCTGAATTAACGAGTTAATTATCTCAGAATTACGAGATCATTTTTCATGAAAAAAAACCTTTTTGCTCTGTTTTTCTGAATGAATGAGTGAATTATCTCAGAATTACGAGATCATATTTTATGGAAAAACGTTTTTGCTCTGTTTTTCTGAATTAATGAGTTAATTATCTCAGAACTACGAGATCATTTTTCATGGAAAAAAAAACATTTTTGCTCTGTTTTCCTGAATTAACGAGTTAATTATCTCAGAATTATTAGATATTTTTCATGGAAAAAAAAACCGTTTTTTGCTCTGTTTTTCTGAATTAACAAGTTAATTATCTCAGAATTACGAGATAATTTTTCATGGAAAAAAAAACGTTTTTGCTCTGTTTTCCTGAATTAACGAGTTAATTATCTCAGAATTACGAGATAATTTTTCATGGAATTTTTTTTTGCTCTGTTTTTCTGAATTAACAAGTTAATTATCTCAGAATTATGAGATATATTTTTCTTGATTTTTTTTCTCTCTGTTTTTATGGACTATACTCATATTGTTTTAGATAATCAAGTCATTAATTCAGAAAAACAGAGCAAAAACTTTTTTCCATGAAAAATTATTTCGTAATTCTGAGATAATTAACTCGTTAATTCAGAAAAACAGAGTTGATTTTGTTTCTTCAAGTGAAAGCAATATACGCTTCTGTAGATATTGGCTCAGAATATTTGATAATATTTGATCATTTTGGTCACCAAAATGAAAATTAAATCCAATGTTTAGGTTTCTGTTCTGGGCATTTATGCAAATTAGTGCACATTTAATTGGATAATTCTTTATTGCATATTTAATATTTAAGAAAGGGTATAATACACACCAGTTGTGAAACGTATGCTGATATCTAAGCCTGTTGTGTGTGTCTTCTTGATGTCTATGGTGTGGTCGTCAAGTGTACAGACTCAGAAAATGGGTCCAGTGGCGCCGGCTCTTGTGCTCTCTATTGGTCTTGTGCTGTCCGCACGTCCAGTGTGTGCAAACCTTAAATCTGTCGTCCCACATTCAGGTTCTGGACTCGTCCTCCTGCTAAAATTGGCTCAGGAGTTTCGAGTAGGGTTATGTAAAGCTTGAATAGGTCATTAGGTCCCGGCGGATCACATTTAGGTTAATGTTCTTACAGAATCCGTTGACCTGGATCGTCACCGTGCAACAATAAATCTCAAAGTTATTAAATGTGCATGCATACTGTAAATCACTAAGTGAATGTATGCACTGATGAGTCATGCAAATTTATTACCACATGCACAACAGTGGTCACAATCACCTTGGATTAAAGGGATAATACCACTCTTATTTTATCTAGAGCTCCTCGAAGTGTTTTTAATGGAGTGATGGCAAGTTCAGAGTTTACAAATGTCCAAAATACGCACCTACGACGTCACCGAACCGGTCGTCCAAGCAACTCTCCGACTTCCCCAAGACTTCGGTCAACATGGATGCAGGCAGCGAGCGGCTCCACATGTGTTTACATGAGTGTGAACGAGCCATTTGTCAGCGTCCACCTATAAGATCAGAATGATGATGAAGGACGGGTTCGAACGTTCCTCGGACAAGACGCATTTATCATCCGTTATGTCGTTTGTCCAAGCCAAGAAAAGGCCCTTTAAGGGATGTTTGATGTTGGGAATGTCTCTCTTTTCAAGGTTCTCAGGGTGTTTCAGTGCATTGGCATTTCCCATTGACTTGTTTCTATGGGTGTGGGAACACTTCTGTGTCAACAGGACTTATGAGACAAACCCTTTCAGAGAACAGAAGGATGCATCATTCTGGTACCAACCATAAACTGGGATTTTAGAGGCGTGCAAACACATTTGTGTAGCTGAAACTAATTAAGTTGCATTGAGCAATAATTTCCCAATTCTTATTTTTTTATGGAATATTGCAGTATTTATTATTAATCCGTGCACAATATTATTATTTTTAACTCATCTGCACTCATAATATTTAAAGGGATAGTTCACTTTGAAATTAATTTTTGGTATGTTTTAGCTTCCCTCAAGGCCATCCAAGATAAGTGTCTTTGTTTCCACAGTATTTTCAGTTTTGATATTTTTAGGTCAAACCGTTCTTGTCTGTCAGTCATATAATGGAGGTCTATGGTCACCACCTCAAAGAGCATGCACAGAGAAGTCCAGATTAAACATGATTTAATGACTCGTAAATGTAAGTACACATTGATGGCCTAAGACACGAAACGAGCACGAATCACTTGGACGTGGCTGTGGTTACAAGAGATTAAAATGATATAAATACTGTTTGTTTTTCTCATACAAACCACTCGTTTCGTGTCTTAGGCCATCAATGTGTACTTACATTTACGAGTCATTAAAACATGTTTAATCTGGACTTCTCTGTGCATGCTCTTTGAGGTGGTGACCATAGACCTCCATTATATGACTGATAGACATGAACGGTTTGACCTAAAAATATCAAAACTGAAACTACTGTGGAAACAAAGACACCTACATCTTGAATGCCCTTGCACTCTAAAAAATGCTGGGTTGTTTCAACCCAAATTTGGGTCAAATATGGACAAACCCAAATGTTGGGTTAAAAATGCAATTAAAAAAATTTACAGTTGAAAGTGAAAGTTGAAGTTGGGTTAAAATTTGAAATTACATTTTCAACCCAACATTTGGGTTTGTCCAAATTTGACCCAAATTTGGGTCAAAACAACCCAGCATTGTTTAGAGTGTGAGGTAAACTAAAACTCTTTTCTTTTCTGATGACGAGGGCGGAGCAACCTGTCACTCACATGAGATCCACCAATAGCAAACCACCAATCAATTCCCCATGGACCAAATCAAGCCCCGCCCACATTTGTTCTTGTTTGTGAAGCCGTTTCACTCGGATAGGCCGATACATCACAATACACTCTTAAAAATAACGGCTTTCCATGAAGAAACTTTAACAGAACCTTCCATTATAATGGAAAACGCTTTTTTTTATAATAGAAATGTTCTTGGTATGCATGAAGAAAAGTGTAGGGAAGTAAAGACTGTTTTTATTTCCCTCCAGATCCAAGGAGAACCGGCGTGGATGAAATAAATCCGGCTCGAGTGAAGCTACTGAGGACCCGACCAATGACGACATTTCCCGATGGAGATGGAAAGACTGTAGCAATGAGAGCATTAGACGAAATAATCACAGCGACGAGTGGCCCAAACGCCAGAGACAAAATCTTAGACACAGGTCTCAATGATCTGTTTAAGACCCTAACACTGCTCTCTGATGGACACGAGGAGATTCAGCCGAGTGATGCATCTCCGAGGACAGACCGCACAACCAGTCCTCCCGATCCCCAGAGGAGAACGGAGAAGATCAGACTGTCCAGGCTGTCAGCGGTGACTGGTTCACACAAACAATCCCAGTCTGATCCGGATGCTCGAGAGGAGCTGGTGAAGATGCTGAGTGCACTCGAGGAGCTGCACAAGTTAGTGAACAGCACACTGAGCCATCGAATCACCATCATAACCAGAGGTGTGCTGCTGGATTTCTATTCCTTTATTCAACAAGTATGCATTAAATTGATTGACAAAATATTCTATTCGAAATGAATGCTGCTCTTTTGAACTTTCTGTTGATCAAAGAATCCTACCAATATGTTTTATGGTTTCCACAAAAATATTAAGCTGTTTTCAACATGTTTCTTGAGCATCAAATCATCATCACATGATTTCTGAAGGATCATGTGACACTGAAGACTGTAGTAATGATGCTGAAAATTCAGCTTTTCTCACAGGAATAAAGTAAAATTATTCTTTATAAAAAATACGGTAAACTACTGACAGCTGTGGTTGCCAGAATCATACCGTAAAAATATGGTGTGTTACTGTTTTTAAAATTAACAGCTAAATACCGTTTTGTCAGCTATGCAGTTAAATTAGTTATGTAATGTAGCTGACAAAACAGTATTTAGCTGTTAATTTTGCTGTGGTTGCCAGCATCATACCGTAAAAATATGGCTTTAACTGTTTTTAAAATTAATAGCTCAATACCGTTTTGTCTGCTATAGTATGTGCTGTTAAATTAGTTATATACAGCAGCTGACAAAACGGTATTTAGCTGTTAATTTAGCTGTGGTTGCCAGAATCATACCGTAAAAATATGGCGTGTTACTGTTTTTAAAATTAACAGCTAAATACTGTTTTGTCAGCTACAGTATATGCTGTTAAATTAGTTATATACTGTAGCTAACAAAACGGCATTCAGCTGTTAATTCTAAAAACAGTAACACACCATATTTTACGGTATGATTCTGACAACCACAGCTGTCCGTATTTTACTGTTTTTTTACAGTTTTTAAAATTAACAGCTTTATACCGTTTCGTCAGCTACAGTATATAGCTAATTTAAGTGCATATACTATAGCAGACAAAACAGTATTTAGCTGTTAATTTAAAAAAGTAACATGCCATTTTTTATGGTATGATGCTTGCAACCACAGCTAAATTAACAGCTAAATACTGTTTTGTCAGCTACATTATATAACTAATTTAACTGCATAGCTGACAAAACGGTATTTAGCATAATATTATTATTTTTTTTATTAATATTAAAAACAGTAACACACCATATTTTACGGTATGATGCTGATAACCACAGATGACAGTAGTTTACCATGTTTTTTACAGGATTATTTTTTACAGTGTATATATTTACATAAGAAACATTTTTTTAATACATATACATTTCACAATATTCACAATTTTACTGTATTTTAAATCAAAAAAATTTAGCCTTGGTTAGCAGAAGAGACTTTTCACAAAAACCTTTTAAAAAATCGTAACTTTTGTAAAAACAAACAAACAAACTATTTATATATATATATACAGTATATATATATATATATATATATATATATATATATATATATATATATATAATCTTGGCCTTTTCCCCCTTCTTTTAATAAAATAGGAAATAGCAATGGGCGAGGAACCGGGAAAAAGAACAAAATGGTACGTTCAGTTCCTAAAACAATCTCGCGCATATACACTAAAGTTCAATTTGAGCTTTATGATGCAAATAATATTTTCTAACCAGCAGGTAGTGACAGATGGGAACCTGAAAGCCACCACAGCGACCACTATAGACAGCGGTGGGAGCTTTTCACCCAAGGCTAGCACTGACCACACGGATCCCAAACTCAACGGAAAAGCCTTTAAAAAGTCTCTTCCATCGGCTAAGAAAACCAACAAAAGAGGTATGATGCTGACCAGCTGGTTTGGATCACAAAATGTCATGTTATACCCATACGTTAACTACTATTTATCTTTCTCTGAACACAGTGTGCTTCTGGAAGTACTGCTCTCAGAACTGAGCTTCAGCAACCTTTGAAATGCCAAGCAACAAATCCTGTTCTCAAACATAGATGCTTAAACTCTTCTCAATGGACCACCAATAACATGACTGACCCCTCTGACCCCTGTGACGTGTGTACCCTTGATTTTGTGCACGAAACCCTGTTAACCTTCGGTCTACAACATCTTCTTTGTTTGTTGCAAGCTCCAATAAAAAAGACAAAGCATGCAAAAATACTGTGATAATAAAGAGAACTTTATTTTTCTACAGATATCTCTCTCGGTGATCATTGCAAAATGACAAATCAGACAGTGGACGTGTGATGGGTGCTTTGTTGAGACTGGCCTCACTGTGTTAGAGTGTGCACAATTACGTTGCTGGCAATTGAAGTCCATTCATTGTGTGGAGCAAAATCCTGAAATGTTTTCCTCAAAAAACTTAATTTCTTTTCCACTGAATAAAGAAAGGCATGAATATTTTGGATGGCATTGGGGAGAGTAAATTATCAGGAAATTTTCATTTTGAGGTGAACTAATCCTTTAATTGATCTGATTGCTAGCGCTGTTGCTTGGGTGACCCTACAAAAGACACGAGAACGAGTCGAAGTTCACGATGAAACTTGGAGACCACCAGCTTCATTGAGTCCTTTCTGTTTTGTCTGATCAGTGCGAAATTAAAACCCATGAAGACTTGATGAATTCTGATTCGTTTAATATGAGGCGTCATAAGGCGTTCATGCAAGGTTACAAAGTTGCATAAATAGAATGTTTTAACAAATTCTATGCATTGATGAAAACAATCAAATATAAATGAAGCAGTTTCGGCATAAGCGTGGAAAGACAAAACAATTACCTAGAAATGTAATTCATTTAAAAAACAAACAAACATCAACCTGTGTAATAAAGCCTAGTGTGATGATATAAAAGGGGAGTTTCATGATATTGTAAATAATGAACACGATTTTCCATAATTATTATTATTTTAGATATAAAATGTAAATATAAAATGTATGTGTACATATACTGGCCTGACCAGAAGAATCACAAGCAAAAATTAAGAAATAAACAACAAAAATATCGAGATCCATAGCTTAAAAATGATTATGAGATCAATTTTGGCCAAGGCCATGGTGAACATTATGAATATATCATATCTAGTCTATCTATATCATTTGGGGGGAAAAATGCTCTTACAAATGTTGGGTTGTTTCAACCCAAATTTGGGTCAATTTTTTTATAAATTATATTTTTTAACCCAACGTTTGGGTTAGTCCATATTTGACCCAAAATTGGGTTAAATCAACCCAGCATTTTTTTGAGACAGATAAGATAGATATGAAGTTATGTTAAGTGCTAATAGACAGAATATTTTATCTCTGTGTCTGGTATTATACTATTTTTCTGGTCCTGCCAATGATTTAAGGAGAACTGATGCCTTTCTACCGATTTCGGATCAATACACCGCAGTATTAATGCAGCTCCACCAGTGAGTGCATTCACACACACACACACACACACACACACGCACGCACAAGCATATGACATTGCTCACAAGAGAACTACGAGTTAGCACTAGTTGTCTGGTCATCCTGAACTATTTGATCTTTTTGGCGACGTCCAGGTAAGCGAACTGGATCTCGCGGTCCGCAGGGCAGGTGTTCATGAACTCTTCTCTCTGATAGGCGTTATTCAAATATCGCAAAACTCCAGTCATCTCAGCAGGAATCTCAAAACCTCTGTATTTCCTAGCAACAATCTACAACAAGAGTGTGCAGGTGATTAAACTGATCAGTCATATGAAATCCAGCATATGCATTTTAAATTACTGAGTAAAAAGAAGAATTGGGCCAATTCACTTGGGCCAGTATAAGAAACCACCCAGAACACCTAGCAACTGCCTAGCAACAACCTAACTATTCAGAACAACCTATAAACACCCATCCAAAACATAGTGAGTCAATAAATGTATGTATATATATATATATATATATATATATTGTTGGTTTAACTTAAAAAAGTAAGTAACCTGGTTGCCTTAAAATTTTAAGTTCATTGAACTGGAAAAAGTGAGTTAATACAATTAAGGAGAATGATTTAATCATCAGAAACTCAAAATTATATGTTATCTGAACTAAATAAATTATTTAAGTTGATTTGACAAAAGAAAAAATGTTGTGATTACTACACTGTAAAAAAAATATTGTTGGTTTAACTTAAAAAAGTAAGTAACCTGGGTTGCTTAAAATTTTGTTTGAATTGGAAAAAGTGAGTTAATACAATAAAGGAGATTAATTTAATCATCAGAAACTCAAAATAATAAGTTTTCTCAACTAATAAAGTTGATTTGATCTAGTCATGATTTGTGCAACCAAACACTAAAGTCATTTCAAGCGTTTGAGATTTTTGGTTAACTTTAGTATACTTTTAGAGAAAATTTCTTTAGTACACTTTAGAATACAGTTCCTTCGTTAATGAATAACTACACAAGAACAAATAAGTAACACAATATTAACAATCTAACTATTATTAACTAACAAGAACGAACTAATAGCACACAGATGAAAGTGGTACTTCACTATTAACTAATCAATATTATTTTTTAATACTTCCCACAAAAACTGTAATAAAGCACTCTAAATATTTCAAATGTATGCATTTATGCAGCCTACATTTTTCAATTCAACTTTTCACTGCGATTAAAATGAAGATTTAAATGAGATTGATTAGATGTTTTGAGTGTGAAGGAAAGGAAAGACGCACCTTCATGATGTGTAGTTTGGGGAGCAGGTTGCAGTCGGCCAGCGTGAGGTCTGGCCCGTCCAGGAATCCCCGTGTGGACACTTCATGATCATCTACACTGTTGGCATCAATCTCCTCGGGCAGCGGCGTCTGCAAATACTCATCCAACCTCTTCAGGGACTTCAGAAGAGCTTTCTCCAGACCTGAACACATAAAACCCCAAATAAAACACAATTACAGAGGAAAAGGAGGGCTATCTGTTTACCAAAAGCCATTAAACTCACCCTCATTAGCTTCTTTACGAGGGTTCTTGATGTAGGCAGAAAACTTGGCAAATACATCTATTCCCGCTGTGTTGGATTCTGGATGCTTTGCTGCCAACTTTGGGTATCTACAAAAAAAAAAAAAAAAAAAAAAAAAGATTCGTTTTAAAGGGTTAGTTCACCCAAAAATGAAAATTACGTCATTAATGGCTCGCCCTCATTTCGTCCCAAGCCCATCAGACCTTACATCACTGAACGTGGATCCACAGCAGAACCGGAAGACAATACAACGCTGAATAAAGTCGTAGTTTTTTGTTTTTTTTAACCAAAATGTATTTTCGATGCTTCAAACCATTGTAACTAACCCACTGATATCACATTGATGATGTCTTTATACCGTAACGTTACACACATGTTCAATGGAGGGACAGAAAGCTCTTGGACTAAATCTAAAATATCTTAAACTGTGTTCTGATGAACGGAGGTCTGAGGGCGACATGAGGGAGAGTCATCATTAATGACATCATAATATCATTTTTGGGTGAACTAACCCTTGAAGTAGCCTATCTGAGGCAAGTAAGAAAGAAATGGGAAGTGAACCGATATAGAAAGTACCGTGGCGGGACCAATCGTTCCTCGAGAAACTCCTCGATCTTGTTGACGTCCACCAGAACCTCTCCGTTGAAGGTCATGAACGGAGGGTTGGTTCCCGGAGCGAGATCCTGTAAATCTGCAGGCTTCCTGTGAGACGCGGATCGACAAACCCACCCTTCGTCAGCAAGGTTATTCTTAAGGAAATCTAAAACTATTAAACATTGTTAATTGAATAAAAATAAAATAAGTGCCTAACCCTAACTTGCAATCAGAACCTGCACTCTAAAAATTGCTGGGTTGTTTTAACCCAACTTTGGGTCAAATATTGACAAACCCAGCCATTGGGTTAAATTTTTAAATTACATTTTGAACCCAACATTTGGGTTTGTCCATATTTGACCCAAAGTTGGGTTAAAACAACCCAGCCTTTTTAGAGTGCATGTGAAATAAAAAAATTGAGATACTAAAATCACTAAAAACCAAATGAAAATAAATTAAAGCTAAATGGAAATGTAAAATAATAATAATAAAAATGACAAAAGCACATAACAAAATTACTCAAACTTAACCCTTAAATAATTACTAAAACTTAACTAAAACTATATAGACCTGTTGCAATTTTGGGTTTGTTTGATCTCGGTGCTTGTGTGAATGTGCAAAAGTTTAAAAGTTTTGAATGTTGCCATGTTTTTACCATGCTTCTACTTCTTTAAAAAAAAAAGAAATGTTAAATGAACAATGCAAGATTTTTTTAACAATATTTATGATAATTTTTATTATAATATGGACATTTAATATATAAGAATTAAATTGTTTTTCTCAAGTTACTTCTATAAAATAATACAACTCATAGATGTAAAATATAAAAAAACTGAATAATTTCATGCATTCACTTATCTGAAGTTTTTTATTAATAAAAAAAATCTAGGGAAAAATGACACATATCTAAAGTTTCATTTTCACACTAAAAACCTTGGATTTATATACAGTATATATATATATATATATATATATTTAATTTTCATCTACCTCTTCCTGGTCAAACGGACCCAAATGTGATTCTAAAATGAATATTAAAAATTAAAATATAAAATATAAAATAAAAGCCAATTAAAAATGTTCATAAATACAATAATTGTGTGTGTGTGTATATATATATAACACTAAAATAACACTCTCTTTATCGAAAATCTTAGATTTTAATGGAACTTCTAAACATTATTTGGAAGCAAACGGATATTAATGGAATTAAATAAGATCCCATGTATAGACAATTTCTATATGATTTAGTTAAATCAGAAAAATATCTTACAGAAGCCTAAAATCACGAAAGAAAAATAGTCGCATTTTATCCTGTTGGCAATCAAAATGGTGAAATCAGTGTGTGTGAATGTTGTGCTTCACCTCTTGAGGTCCACAGTGGTGACGTTGAAGATGACTCCTTTCAGCCAGAGGATCATGAAGAGTCTCTGAGAGAACGGACAGTTCCCGAGACTCTCTCCATCACTGCCGGCCTGGGACACACACAACATGCATCAGTACTTTAACTACATCACAAGTGTGGAGTAGCAATGAGTTTAAACTGACTTTGAGATTTTAGACCTCTTGATAAGACCCTTATTCATCGTCTGGAATCGTTTAAAGCCCTTTGAACAGTTTGCACTGAAACTGTCTTTTGGACCTTGAACCGTTTGGTTCCCATTGAAGTCCATTATATGGAGAAAATGCTGGAATGTTTTCATCAAAAACCTTAATTTCTTTTCCACTGAAGAAAGAAATACATGGACATCTTGGATGACACGGGGGAGAGTAAATTATCAGCAAAAGTTGTTTTTTTTAAAAGTGAACTACTCTTGTGGAAGAGCTGCTTAATGAGCCTTGATTGAGTATCTCTGTAAAACCAATAATGTTGATACCGTATTAAAGTTCTGGCAACCACACCTGATTTTTCTAAATATATATATATATATGCTAACACATTATTTTGATGCTCCTCAACAGATTTTCTACTGTTTTTCTACTGTCAACATGCCAACTTATTCTACAAACCCAAACCCTAACCTAACAATCTAGTACTAATGAGAGTAAGTTGGCATGTAGTTGTAAGTTAAAGTTAGTAGAACGTCCAAAAGTGCAAATATTGAAATAAAGTATAACTGATTTCACAAATAGTTCAGACAAATATGTGATTGGCCTAATAAATGTTTCTTTTTGCCTGGGAAAATGCTTTAATACAAGCAAAGCTCTAATTGATAGCACACAAAAAAGGCCAGTTGAATAAACCTTAAAATTCAACTGCACAAAAACGATGTATATTGTGTCATCATCTTACAAGAAAAATTTATTTTTTATTTCTTCAAAGGTTTAATGTGAGAACGTCTTACCTTGACAAACAGCTCAATGCTAGGAAATCCCAATTTTTTAGCTGCTACATCAAACCAAGCCATGGTGAAATGCTTTCACATGTCTCATAATATGAATGCAGAATGCTTTTTCAAAGCAAATTCTCTGAATGCATGGAAAAGTCTTTCCAGAATGATGACTGATTACATTTGGTGTTCTGTGGGTGTTTGGGCTGGAGAACACGGTCAAACACGCAGGGACACTGAGACACTGAGACATTTGTTCATTGTTATCAGCGATAGAGAAGCTGTTCATGAGACGTGCGTCATGAAAGACTTTTGCAGAGTTGGGAATCGCTATTATGATTTCCAGTGTACAATCTAACATTGCACAACGATCTACAAATAAACTACATTTCCATGTTGCATGTGTTCTTAAGGGCCTTAGGGATCGAGTTACTACTGTCACTGTATTTATGAGTCTGGAGGTTGTGGAATGATTATGTGAGGTCGGGCCGATTATCGAGAGATGGATGAGGACATGAGAGTAAAACAGACCCATATTACACCAGTAGAGGGCAGTGAAGCTTCTAGACATTCGAAAACATGACTTCATAAGATACATTTGAATAGAAGCACACCAGTATTCAATTATTATAATTTATGTCACATTTTGTGGGTAAACAGCTGTCTAGCAACCATCTAGTATACCAAAGGAACTGCATAGCAGTTAACATGTTAAACACCATTAGCAACCGCATAGCAACATGCTAAAAAACATCCTAGCAACCATTAATAACACCCTAGCAACCGTATAGCAAATTATCCAGAGCACCATGGAAAACAATCCAGAATACCCTAGCAACCCCAGAGCAACATCCTAAACACAATCCAGAATACCCTAGCAACCCCATAGCAACGTTCTATTGCTAAACACAACTCAGAACACCCCAGCAACATTCTAATAACCATCCAGAACACCCTAGCAACCACAAAGCAAAATGCAAAAACCCGATCAGAGAACCCATGCAATTATTCAAAACCCCCTAGCAACAATCCAGAATACCCTAGCAACCCCATAGCAATGCTAATGCTAAAAACACTCAGAAGACCCTAGCAACAGTCTAAAAACAATTCAGAATAAACCAACAACCAAATAGCAAAATGCTAAAAAACAGAGAACCCCGGCAATTATCCAGAACACCCTAGCAACAATCCGCAACACCATAGCAATGTGCCAAACATCACTCAACAATTCTAAAAATTCAGAACACTATAGCAATTGCACAGCAAAATGTTAAAACCAGTAAGAGAATCATAGCAATTATACAGAACACCATAGCAACAATCCAGAATACCCTAGCAACCCCATAGCAATGTGCTAATGCTAAACACCACTCATAACACCCTAACAATTGCATAGCTAAATGCTAAAAAACAGAGAACCCTGGCAATTATCCAGAATACCCCATAGCAAAGTCCTAAATCAGAACACCCTAGCAACCATTAGGAACATCCTGGCAACCACATGCATGGTGAGTTTTGCACATGCAGGAATCATATTATGACTGGGCGGAGCCACTCCACCCCCCAAACACTCCGAACCTCAGATCCTTCTCACAGCCGACTCAGACCAACAAACATCTAAATCAGATTACTAGAGGAATGCTGTGAGATTAACCCACTACACTTCAGCTTCTCATAGAGGCAACAGGTATTCAAATACAAACACCAAAAACCAATACAAAATAAAAATCAGCTGTTTATCATTGAATGACAGGCACAGTAACAGAGCATATCATCACTTCGATCCTGTTTACCACAGCAAAACTACGACAACATAAAAACTGATGATGAGACACAAAATGATACTTTTGTGATGTGAAATGTACAGAAAGGCTGTGGGAGTTGCACTTTTTACTGTGTTCCACTGCAACTTGCACAAAGGGCGTCTTTGTTACTGTTCGCTCTGCAAAAACATACGGGTGGATTTAAGGACATTTTTACCAGGCTTAACGTCCCGCTGCTCAGCCTCCTTCATATAACAAGAATTTGGCTGTGCGCTTTGTTCAGGCAATTCCATGATTAGAAAAATTAAATAAATAAATAAAATAAAAACTATTACTGTAGTTTTGCTTGGTTACAAAACTGGCAATACGCGTTGATCCGAAAAATAGGATCTATAAGTCCACAGAAAAATAGAATAGAATAGAATAGAACGCAATAGAATACAATACAAAATTAACAAAATACTATTGGTGTAGTTTTGATTGTTTAGAAAACACTGTACACATCTATGTTGCACTATAGTCAACACAGTAGATTAGTAGTAAGATTATTGCAAAATTGATACCTATCCTAATGTTTCTGATATGATACTTTATATGGCACTTTCTATTGAAATCTCGTGTACACTTTTAGCTCGCCGATCAATCAGCTCAACACCCTGCTGAGAATAACTCAATTAACTAAGTGCATTATATCACCAGCAACAACCATTTATAAAACACAAACAGGGTTGGAATTATGGTTGGAAAGGTCAGGCTCCACCTACTTCTTGAACTTCAAGTCTTAATATATTACGTCCGTTTTATCGTACATGGATGTTTATGGAAGTAACATTGCCTAGAACTGTGAATTGCATTCTGGTTTTCTAGAAACGGGATGACAGCAGACCAACTGACCAGTAAAGCAAAGACACTAATGCAATTAGTGCTGGCGATAGTAACACCATCTGCTGAGCAGAAGGACATGCTGTCATTGTAGGAAACTGTGCATGGCTAACAAGACAGCCTTATCATTACCATTTTTAAAATAAGACTTCATTTCTCTCAGCAATTCTACAAAATCTCCTTTTTGACAGGTTATATGCATGTAAAATTCTGCCTTCCCTGTAAAATGTACTACAATAATCATAGCTATTAACGTTTCTGATAGTTTCCGTATTGCATATTGACTACAGCAGATCATAATATGGTCAAAACTACAACGTTATTGAGCAGAACCTGTGGATATCAAACCCATGTGACTCATTTCCCTTCTAAAACTCCAATGCAAATGGCAATCTCTATTCTAATCTGTCTATAAGAATACCTTCACATAAAGGGAGATCTGCTGGTCAAGAGGATCGCCATCCCGCTGAGCTGGAGTCGCCATCCTGGTCAGTTTTCCCAATGTTTTAACCTCTTCTTGTTGAACTACAGCAGGTTGGATCCCAGGGAAGCCATTCGCCATGGTGACCTCTTGACCTTTGGCCTTGATATTCACCTCCCCTTCGCTGCCAATGCTCATGGTTCTGATCTGACTGCCGAGGGGCTTCGATGGATCTTGGAAAGAGGCATCTGAACTCTCGTTGGACTTCAACCAGGCAGGCATGGCCACTTTTCGCCCCCCCTGGGCTTTCCTTCTTGGCTCATCTTCAATGACAGCCTTAAGCTCTTCTAGCCACTTCCCCGCCCCCTCTTCTATTGTTCTTGGCACTTCTTCCTTGACTCGTCTTCGCTGTTCCTTTGCAGCGTCACCTCCTTCTGCAACCTCCCATTTGTCATTGCTGAGCTGTTCTTGATTCTTACACGCCCCCTCTTCTATTGTTGTTGGTTCTTCTTCCTTGATTTGTCTTCGCTGTTCCTTTGCAGTGTCACCTCCCTTTATGACCTCCAGTTTCTCATTGTTGAGCTGTTCTTGCTTCTTACATGCCCCCTCTTCTATAGGTATTGGCTCTTCTTCGTTGACTTGTCTTGGCTGTTCCTTCTCGTTACATGCCCCCTCTTCTATAGGTATTGGCTCTTCTTCGTTGACTTGTCTTGGCTGTTCCTTCTCGTTACATGCCCCCTCTTCTATAGGTATTGGCTCTTCTTCGTTGACTTGTCTTGGCTGTTCCTTCTCGTTACATGCCCCCTCTTCTACAGGTATTGGCACTTCTTCGTTGACTTGTCTTGGCTGTTCCTTCTCGTTACATATTGGTAATTCTTCGTCGACTTGTCTTGGCTGTTCCTTCTCGTTACATGCCCCCTCTTCTATAGGTATTGGCTCTTCTTCGTTGACTTGTCTTGGCTGTTCCTTCTCGTTACATGCCCCCTCTTCTATAGGTATTGGCACTTCTTCGTTGACTTGTCTTGGCTGTTCCTTCTCGTTACATATTGGTAATTCTTCGTCGACTTGTCTTGGCTGTTCCTTCTCGTTACATGCCCCCTCTTCTACAGGTATTGGCACTTCTTCGTTGACTTGTCTTGGCTGTTCCTTCTCGTTACATATTGGTAATTCTTCGTCGACTTGTCTTGGCTGTTCCTTCTCGTTACATGCCCCCTCTTCTATAGGTATTGGCTCTTCTTCGTTGACTTGTCTTGGCTGTTCCTTCTCGTTACATGCCCCCTCTTCTACAGGTATTGGCACTTCTTCGTTGACTTGTCTTGGCTGTTCCTTCTCGTTACATATTGGTAATTCTTCGTCGACTTGTCTTGGCTGTTCCTTCTCGTTACATGCCCCCTCTTCTATAGGTATTGGCTCTTCTTCGTTGACTTGTCTTGGCTGTTCCTTCTCGTTACATGCCCCCTCTTCTATAGGTATTGGCACTTCTTCGTTGACTTGTCTTGGCTGTTCCTTCTCGTTACATATTGGTAATTCTTCGTCGACTTGTCTTGGCTGTTCCTTCTCGTTACATGCCCCCTCTTCTATAGGTATTGGCTCTTCTTCGTTGACTCGTCTTGGCTGTTCCTTCTCGTTACATATTGGTAATTCTTCGTCGACTTGTCTTGGCTGTTCCTTCTCGTTACATGCCCCCTCTTCTATAGGTATTGGCTCTTCTTCGTTGACTTGTCTTGGCTGTTCCTTCTCGTTACATGCCCCCTCTTCTACAGGTATTGGCACTTCTTCGTTGACTTGTCTTGGCTGTTCCTTCTCGTTACATGCCCCCTCTTCTACAGGTATTGCTAATTCTTCGTCGACTTGTCTTGGCTGTTCCTTCTCGTTACATGCCCCCTCTTCTATAGGTATTGGCACTTCTTCGTTGACTTGTCTTGGCTGTTCCTTCTCGTTACATATTGGTAATTCTTCGTCGACTTGACTTGGCTGTTCCTTCTCGTTACATGCCCCCTCTTCTACAGGTATTGGCACTTCTTCGTTGACTTGTCTTGGCTGTTCCTTACACGCCCCCTCTTCTAAAATTTCAGGTGCTTTATGTGGCTGTTCTACCTCTGTACAGCTTCCCTCCTCTGCAGAAAGCTCCTCCTTCTTGGTAATCTCTACACCTTTTTGAATAATTTCTATGCCCTCTACCTCTTTATCCATTTCTTTATCTCCTCTTGTCTCCTCAGGTCCATTGGCAATGGCTGATTGGGTATCCGCCACTATTCTCTCACAGTTCTCTGGATCGGTGTCTCCCATCACTTGTTGCAGCCTCTCTAATCGTTCACGTTGTTGCACGATGCTTTCCGCCAAGGGATTTGAATTCTGGACCGTCTCCTCTACGGTCCCACCAAACAGATCAGTTTGAGATAGTTGTTCTTTTGCAATACAGTCAATCGCCATTTCTTCTGCTGCTTTGTTAATGGTGGATGTTTCTTGATTATTATTTGTGTGCATTGGCGCCCCGGTCATAGGCTTTTCTTCGCCAGTGTTTTCAAATGTCGCTGGTTCTTCCTCTTCCCCAAGACTCTGAAAGTTTTCTTTTGAATCTGCTTCACTGGTAGAAACCATCCGTGGCTCTTCATCCACATCTTTTTGTACACCCTCTTCATGCAAAACTATTTCATTTTTTACTTGCTGCATTTGATCATCTCTGTACTTTATTTCTATTTTCTCGAGGAGGCAACACGTGAGCTGTCTTACCTCAGAGAGGAGGAGCTCCTGTGTCTCCATCTTCCTTGCGCTCAAAGTCTGCGCTTGTTGTTCATCGCTTTCCTTTTCATCTTCGTACAGCGTTTCCAGCATTTTCGAAACTTGTGTTTGTGCTGTAATTGAGAGTTCAGCTGGTAGCTCAGGTCTTGTTATGTCCACTTCGTCCTCCATCTTTCCATATTTTACCTCTTCATTTTGCAGAATCGCACTCTCTTGGTGCTCAAGGTCTTCCATTAAATCCTCTTGCTCTGTTTTATGGATGATCACATCTGTTGAGGGCATTACGTTGTCTTCTCCACCATCGTCCATATCCTCATCCACCTCTTCACCTAATTCAACCTCATCTTCCTCCTCCTCTTCCTCCCCAGTCCGCCGATCTTCCATCTCCATGCATGATCCTACAGGACAGTGGATAACAGCTCCGTTAGAAATCTCCATGTTGATACTCATATCACTTTTGGCCTGGGCCATAATTCAAAAGCAAGACGAGTGTTTAGAGTTTGCTATGACTATAGCTAACACACTAAAGCTCTTGTGTCTACCTCTCCAGGCTACGTTCTGTAGAGGTAACTAGGAATTTCTCTCTCTCCCCCCTTTCCTCTCCAGGATTATGGTAAATTTCAGATTCTGATCCCCACATGACTTGCCTGCCCTCTCAAATCCGCTCCAATGGGAGCCTGGTCAGCTCAAGATGATCGGTTTAAGGGTAGGGCACATATTTAAAATTAATTGGAATTCCCAATCCTGTTTGTTTGTCGTAATGAAGTACAATTAAAATGTACTGAAATATATTTAAAAATATATCAGCAAATTTATCGAATCTTAAAACTTTATAAAAGCATCATTATTTTAAAAACTGTACTTGCATGTAATATATTAAAAAAAAATAATAAATTAAAATAAAAGGCCATTTAATTGTCCTTAAATGACAAAGTGCACTTTCTAATAGTCAAAATTAAAAGTTTTTGTAACACTTTATTTCACAGTGTCGTTGTTACATATGTTTCATGTACCAGTAATTTATGCACAATTACATGTAACTAACCCTCAACCAAATCCTAACCTTATAGTACGGTAAGTACATTAATATTATTCAGTACTTAAATATATAATTACACTTTAACATTAAATGTGTAACCAAAGTTTTACTTTAAGTCCACAAGTCCATTTTAAATCATTATGTTTTAATAATCATCTGTCATGCTTTAACCTTAAACTTTTTATATTGTCATTTAATTGCAAATAACATGCAATAAAGTGTCCAAAATAAATTCTATGACTTCTGCATAGTGTATTCTTTCCACGGCTGCACAACAGAATCCGAAATTCGATGTAGTTTGTGCTTGTATATTCGTTTAAAGTATGCCATTAATATAAAAATAGTATGCTATAGTGGATGGATGGATAGAATCTCTCCATATATTCATTTTATAGATTAACAAACACTTTGCATTGCATTGCAGAAATGCACATTGAATTTCTGTTAAAACGTGTAAAAAAGACAGGGGAAATATTATAATTTAGCTAAAAATAGCAGGGTGTCACAGTGATTTGGGTGAAGTGAAGTTCACATAGGTCCACAGGTGTAGTTATGAACATGTTCCACTATTACTAACCACAAAATAAAACCAGTCACACACCACTGACTGTATTCATTTCCTGCTCATTTTAATCTGAAATAAATATGTTCGTTGTTTTGCATGTAAAGTGTGCTTTTGCAGTCTTAAATATCTTTGTATTTTGCAATGACATTCTGACATTTTAGCGTAATTTGAGTATCAGAATACTCTATTGTAAGTAGTGTGCAACGCATTCAACAAAATCTGACCAAAAGAGGGCACTCAAACACCATTTTACAGTGATAATCTTTGTCATCATAATCACATTTAAAATGCACGCACTGCACACATTACACAAACCTAACAGTGTCTTCAGTATCTCTCGTGTTCCTGGTTACATTTTGAACAATCTAGTTCATTTTCACAAATAACACTTGCATCAACCCCAATGCTCCATGCACAGCGCTCGTGCGTAAGCGGAAACCATGACGTCATATCAGCTGTTTTGGCCCCCAGTGCAGTCTGTCGCAAGTGTAGACGTCATTTTCGGTTCAGGAATACATCACGGTTATGGTAGTAGCACTATGCATGCACTAGCACTGCATGTACAGTAGTGTGTGTGTGTCAATTTGACGGTTTGCGCTGCTTTGGAGACCGGAAAGTTGAACGCGGAGCATGGCGCCATGAGCTGAGCGCGGGCACGTTTGAGATCAGAGGCACCGCGTTTGAGATCAAAGGCAGCGAACATGCAGCAGTCCGAGAGCGGTGGAGGGGCGGCGACTTCTGAAGTCCAGCTCAACGAACAACCCAACGCGCTCATCGCGTGCAAAGTGTGCGAAGAGCTTTTTAGCGAGCAGCATTTAAAGGTAGGCGTGCACGCGCTTAGCTTTTACCCCGATTAATAATACCCGGTTTAACGCAATGGGACCTGATGTCGCGGAAGTGAAAACCATGCATTGTTGCTCCTAAAATGATTCAGAATGTATTTACTGAAGTGTGACAACATTGCGCTAAAAAAATACTACGGTACTACATTTCATTGTGGATATGTACCGTGGTTTACCATGGCACTGCCATGTTGTTGTTGTTGTTGTTTTTTGGACATTGTATCATGACAGTATAATGAGCACCATAGTAATGGTGATTTACCTTGGGAATTGCATGTATTTGATAAAATGCACCAAAAAGTAGGCCTAACCTGTTCTTTTGGACATTGCACTACACGACCATAGTATTTTTTTGGACATATTACCTCAATATTTATTTGATTGCATTGCACAGATGCAATCTGCATTCATTTAAATGAGTCCATGTCCTGCAGAAAAGCTTCAGGTCTGATTTTGGGCCTTGACTTACCTTTAAGAGAAATGTCCTGGTCATAAATGTAAATCCTTGGTTTGCTCCGTCACACATCTTCTACATCTACTAGCCATTGTGCCATTATAAACCACTCTGAATTAATTTTGATTTATAATAGCCTGGTTATAATAAGTGGTGTTCTGTACATAACAAAGCAGTGATTCAAACTAGATTTTTACGTTTTCTTTTGAAAACCTGCCAAAAACTCCTTACCATCAT
Organism: Pimephales promelas; assembly: GCF_016745375.1. The sequence continues at coordinate 748,425 of NW_024121532.1, forward strand.
GCTTGGCTGCGTTTTGAGGGGTTGCTAATCCAATGCCAATCTGGTGTTTTTAAATGGTTGCTATGCGGTTGCTGGGGTGTTTTGTTTGGTTGCTTATTTTTTGGCCCAAATCATAAGAGCCCATCCCAAGTAGCAATGGGAGAAACAATGCTTTTCAAAACTTTGAATCAACTTTGAAGCACAAGAAACGCCAAGGATATGATTTGCAAAGCAAAATCTTTCGTAATGCTGTGATTTGTTAACCAACATGGTCCATTTCCAACGTCCCCCTCATTTTCCCTTCGAATCACGTGACTCTATTAACCGTTGGGGTCTCTCTTTGGTCAGGGTGTGTGAAGCTTCCACATTGGCTTATTTTAGCACCACACCTGCTTTACTGCTACAAAAGGACATTCAATGAGGAACCAATCTCCTAGAAAGATCATTGACCGCAGCTGCTCACATGGAAAAGAAAATAAATCTTTGTAGCTTTTTATTTTTCCACTGACACTTAGGTCAAAGGTCGATCGCCGTCTTAGCTCATATTTATCCATTGAAGCCACTTATAAAGCAATTGTTTTGCATGACTTTCATCCCAGTATTGCTTAAATGTAGGCTTATTATGTAATATAATTTCCAAAGAGATCTATTTTTAGCGACATCCCATAAGAACAATGGAAAATGTTAGCTAAGAAGGCCAAGTGCCTGTCAGACTTGCCAAATTATAAATACACAATCTGCACTTTTCCATAAGACAGAGTAATAAAAATCAAATATTAAGGTGAAAGTGTTACCGTAAAGTGTTATCGTCTTGAGGTGTGGTAACTGCAGTATAAGCGGAATAATTGACCACGGGTCGATTGAATTATTAGAAAATAATGCTCCAGTCGCGTTGCCGCCTCGGGTGTGCATTATTTTCTAATAATTCAACGACCCGTCATCATCAATAAATGCTTACTTTCTTTACTTAAATGATTATTGAGAGAAATGATGAAATCTCCAGCTAAATGTGTTTTCTTTTTCAGACTTTGAAAACATAGATAAGCAGGACTCACATTTAAAAGCGTAGAGCGAGCTGATCATTTTTCATCTAACAAAAACAGTGATAATACAAATGTTACGTTTTTTTGTATATGTTTGACATTTTCTACTGCGTTTAGCTCCTTAACTACAACACGAGTGAACAGAAAATGTATTGGCTATTCTTGCGCATGTAACACATGCTGGATGGCCATTTTCTGCCCTTAAAAGCATCGTTCATGCAGAAATTAAAATGGTCATCATTTACTCACCATCATATCTTTCCAAACTCGTATGGATATCTCTCTTCTGCAGAACACCAAAGAAGGACATAAAGATAGTGTGAAATTAATCCATAATTCTTCTAAGGTGACACGATCGCGCTATTATCTTGCTAAAGCTGCTTTACTGAAGAGTCTGTCTCATCCATATTTGATGCATCATAATTCTGTTACTTTCCTGTTTATCATCGGGAAGCTGCTTTGAAACCATTTCTATTGCACACAATGCTATAAAAATATAAAAAATATCTTGACTTGGCATGATCATTTTGTATGACGAACAGATAATTTATCATTTGATCATCTGAGAGCTGTGTTGCCATATTTTATGTTGTTCTTTTGTGTTCAAATGAGTTGTAAAATGTATGACAGAATTTTCATTTTTGGGTAAATTATCACTTGTTATTAGGGACATATAGATGTATGAATAAGCTACGCTAGTGTACCTGTGTGTTGCTGGGCGTTCCGGTGGTTGCTAGGTGGTACCTATGTAGTTGGGTGGTTTCTAAGAGGTTGCTATGCAGTTGCTGGGTGTTCTGGTGATTGCTAGTTGGTTACTATGTAGTTGCTGGGTGTTCTGTGGGCTGTTGTTTTGAGGTTGCTATGCAGTTGTTAGGGGTTCTGAATGGTTGCTAGGTGGTTACTATGCACTTGTTTGGGTGTTCTGGTTGATTGCTATGGTGTTGCTGGGTGTTCTGGTGGTTGCTAGGTGGTTACTCTGCAGTTGCTGGTTGTTATGGGTGGTTGCTATGCAGTTGCTGGGTTTTCTGGTAGTTGCTGGGTGTTCTGGGGTGTTGCTAGGATGTTGCTATGCAGTTGGTGGGTGTTCTGAATGGTTGCTAGGTGGTTACTATGGTGTTGCTGGGTGTTCTTGTAGTTGCTAGGTGGTTACTCTGCAGTTGCTGGTTGTTATGGGTGGTTGCTATGCAGTTGCTAGGTGGTTACTCTGCAGTTGCTGGTTGTTATGGGTGGTTGCTATGAAGATGCTGGGTTTTCTGGTGGTTGTTAGGTGGTTACTATGTAGTTGCCGGGTGTTCTGGGGTGTTGCTAGGAGGTTGCTATGCAGTCGGTGGGTGTTCTGAATGGTTGCTAGGTGGTTACTATGCAGTTGCTTGGGTGTTCTGGGTGATTGCTATGGTGTTGCTGGGTGTTCTTGTAGTTGCTAGGTGGTTACTCTGCAGTTGCTGGTTGTTATGGGTGGTTGCTATGCAGTTGATGGGTTTTCTGGTGGTTGTTAGGTGGTTACTATGTAGTTGCTGGGTGTTCTGGGGTGTTGTTAGGAGGTTGCTATGCAGTTGGTGGGTTTTCTGAATGGTTGTTAGGTGGTTACTATGGTGTTGCTGGGTGTTCTTATAGTTGCTAGGTGGTTACTCTGCAGTTGCTGGTTGTTATGGGTGGTTGCTATGCAGTTGCTAGGTAGTTACTCTGCAGTTGCTGGTTGTTATGGGTGGTTGCTATGTAGTTGCTGGGTGTTCTGGGGTTTTGCTAGGAGGTTGCTATGCAGTTGCTGGGTGTTCTGAATGGTTGCTAGGTGGTTACTATGCAGTTGCTTGGGTGTTCTGGGTGATTGCTATGGTGTTGCTGGGTGGTCTGGTGGTTATTATGGGTGGTTGCTATGCAGTTGCTGTGTTTTCTGGTGGTTGTTAGGTGGATACTCTGTATTTTCTAGGGCGTTCTGGGTGATTGCTGTGTGTATGTTATTTGTGGTGACTTAATAACTGCTTCAGTGTCTGTGGTGGAAATGTCTGCCTGGCTGATGTTTGACCACCAGCACTAAACACTACCTAACTCATTTAAATCATCTTAATCATTATTAATGAGCCAGCAAAACACGGTGCAAGTAAGAATGCCTCTCTGCTGTGAGAAAGCATGGGCAAATGTTTAAGCTGTTCTGCACTATGGCTGAGCGCACATGTGACTCAGCTTTTGTCCCGGGATTGACTCGGCCCCATATGCATGAGCGCTCTGTGCCTTTTCCTCCTGCACTGGAAACCTCTGTTCTGCATTTTGCCCTCTCTGTCTCCATTCAGAGCAGGTGACTGTGTGTTTGAGCTTTGAAGCTAATGCACAGATGGTGCGTTCACCCCTTGGCCATGTGTGACATGAAATACTTCTTCAGTTGATGCATGAAAAGCCGGACAGGCTGTACCTACAGTACACAGAATGTATTTACACATTTAATACAAAAAGTGCAGGATTATAGAAGGTACGAATTTTAAACGAGACCGAAAGCATGGACAGAAAGTCTGAAGTAGATTTTATACTTTGAAATTCGAAGGACGGACAGACAGATTTTACTATTTACTATTTTACTATGTAATGAGTAGGGTGTTTGCTATGAGGTTGCTAAGCAGTTTTTTTGGGTGATGATCTGAGTGGTTACTCTGCAGTAGCTAGGGTGTTCTGGATGTTGCTAGGCTATTACTGGGTTTTCTGGAGGTTGCTAGTAGGCAGTTTGTCTGCAGTTGTTTTAGTGTTCTGTGTAGTTGCTAGGGTGTTGCTGGGTGGTTGGAGGTTGCTATGCACTTTCTGGGTGTTCTGGGTGATTCCCGGTGTGTCGCTTGGTGTTCTGGTGGTTGCTAGGTGGTTGCTAGGTGGTACCTATGTTGTTGCTAGGGTGGTATTGGTGGTTTCTATGCAGTTGCTGGGTATTCTGGGGTGTTGCTAGGAGGGTTGCTATGCAGTTACTGTGTCTTCCAATAGTTGCTTTGTGGTTACTATGCAGTTGTTTGGGTGTTGTGAATGACTGCTAGGGCTTTGGTTGGTGTTCTGGTGGTTACTCTGCCGTTGCTGTATGTCATGGGTAGTTGCTGGGTGGTTGTTAGGATGTTGCTATGCAGTTTCTGGGTGTTCTGAATGGTTTCTATGTGGTTACTATGCAATTGCTTGGGTGTTCTGGGTGATTCCCAGTGTGTTGCTAGGTGGTACCTATGCTGCTATGCAGTTGTTCGGTGTTGTGGATGTTGCTAGGGTATTGCTGGGTTTTCTGGTGATTGCTAGGCAGTTAGTCTGCAGTTGTTTGGGTGTCATGGGTAGTTGCTTGGTGGTTGTTAGGAGGTTGCTATGCAGTATCTGGGTGTTCTGAATGGTTTCTATGTGGTTGCTATGCAATTGCTTGGCTGTTCTGGGTGAATCCCAGTGTGTTGGTAGGTGGTACCTATGCAGTTGCTGGGTGTTCTGGTGATTGCTAGGAGGTTGCGGGTGTTCTTGTGATGGTCGCTAGGTGGTTACTATGTACTTGCTTGGTGTTCTGGATGATTGCAAGGTTTTGCTATGCAGTTGCTGCTGGGTATTCTGGGGTGTTGCTAGGAGGGTTGCTATGCAGTTACTGTGTCTTCCAAATAGTTTTCTGGTGGTTGCTGGGTGGTTTACTTTGCACTAGGGTGATTGCTTGCATAGTAGGCTGCAAGGCAGTTGCAGGGTGTTCTGGATGTTGCTAGGGTGTTGCTATGCAGTTGCTACAGTGTTCTAGAGTGTTGCTAAGGTAATCTGAGTGGTTTTAAATAGAATATTAGTATGTTGGCTTTCTAAACAACATACAGTATAATAAATACAATAATAAGAAAGCATAGATTAAAGACAAATAAACAAGCATGAGAATAAGTATTGAACTGCTATTATAAACTGAACGCTGTGTTAAAATTGTGTTAGTTTAAAGCACTGATATTTTAAGTAGCTTAAGTGTCCGTATACATTTATTGTGCTGCTGTAGATAATATGTAAATCACTTATATATGTTACATCATCATGCGCTTTTGTGCAGCTGGATATAAATATCCTCTGGTGGCTTATGTGTACCACAACTATCCGCTGTCTCACCTCCACTTGTCTTTGCATAACATCCATCTAGTGTCTGCTTGCCTTTGCATTTTTTCCATCACCTTATTTTGGTTTCATATTTCCATTTTTCCATTGAGTCAGATATGCACTGTCTTTCCATAACACACACTCAGTGCATGTACACAAACGGGTGATCAGTGTAATCTTTAAACAAGTAAGACTTGTGGGTTACCGTCTAACCATGCAGTCTTTACCATCAACACACTTACACACACAAACAAGACTGAGTTCGCCACAGTCAGCTTGGTTTTTTGTTGCTGTTTGGTGTAAATGGTTCCCACGGTCATTGAAAACCTGGAAATGTTGGGGAATTTTAAAACTGTGTTGGAATAATCAGTGTTAAAATTCATGGAAAGTTATTCAAAAGTCATAGTGATGTCTGATTTGTGAGTGAATCTTTGCGTCAGTTAAAAATGAATCAACTAAACCAGTTTACACAATGGATCAAAGGCAAATTGTTATGAATCAAATGTATGTGGTTGGTTGCTAGGGTGTTCTGAGTGGTTTCTAGGTGGTTAGTGGTCAGTTCACAGAGTTAATCTATCATAAGGAAAAAGGAATGTATCAAACTGATTAACCAGTCAAATAGGCATTTTTTTTAAATTTATTTGTAAGAAAATTGTAATTTTTTTTGATAAGTTGATCAACTTGGCCAATGGCCATAGTAGTGTAACATTTATTTTAAAACTTACACGGGTTCAACTAGGCTACTGTACTGTATATGTTTGATTTATGTTGAAGTGCTTGCGAGATTGTTTTTGTAATCAGGCTCTCAAAAATTTTATAAAAATTTGGATTTAGATTTATCGGCCAATATATCGGTTATCGGCTTTCAAATATAAAGAATTATCGGTTATTAGTATCGGGCAAATTTTTTATATCGGTGCATTCCTAATGGTAAGGTTACTACAGTTAACAATTTAACAAGTCTTTTATTCTGTAAAAGTTGATTTGAGAAAATAGAAAATTAGAAAAAGTCTGTGATATTGTTTGTGACAAAAAGTTCAAGGTTTGCTTGTTTGTAGAATTTGATGAAGTTTTGTGATTTATCTATTAATATGGCTTTAAAATAATAATTACGAGATAGAAATATAATTACTTTTTTAAAAAATAAATTACTAAAATAATATTACTATTGGGATTTTTTTACTGTAAAGTAAAAATATAATATTTAAGATTTGTTTTTGAAATAAAGTATTAAAATAATATATAACTAAAATTGCAATACAAACTTTAATTCATTCATTGTCAAATGTTAATCGCATAAAATTGCAAAAAAAAGCGCATTTTTAGTTCACAAGTGCTTTTTTTTGGTAATTAAATTATAAATAAATATTGTGATTTTGTTTTGTTTTTGTAGTGTGGGTTAAGAGTCTGATTAATGTGAAGTCTGGGCACTTTCTTCTTGTCTTTTTAGAGACAAAACAAGTTATCATGTTAGAATGATATAGAGATGTTGTGATGGAAAGGTGAGAGACGGTATTTGTTATACGATTGCCTACATGGAAACTGAAGGGAGAGAATGAGGATATTGGACTGAGTGATGTCATGAGTTTCCAGTTCCTCATTAGGATTAGTCAGCAACAAGGAATGAGAGACTGACAGGAGGAGCTGAAGGAGAGAGAGAGAGAGAGGCGGTGCTCAACAGTATCAGCTGGACTATAAGCAGCATTAGATAAACCCGCGAGTAAAGCCCTGACCTCGGAGCACTGCTAGAAACTTCTGCTGGCACGTGTGGCGGAGAGACTCTGAACGTCTTACGGTGGAAATCCCAACAGAGGCAGGCAGGTGATCATCCGTGGCGCTTCTTCGAATGTAATCCGCACATTCTTCTGAAACTGAGTCATGCATCTTAAAACTACAAAGTGCAACAACTTGTGCCTGGTGGCCACAGCGGTGGACCACGAGACGTTCAGTCGGCCACTGATCCGGGTGAGAGTCTGAAGCCCAGCTTTCGGACGTTTACGTTGCATTTCTCTTTCAGGTTCTGCTGCCAATTTTGCATTTGTTGCATTATGTTTTTGTTTTTTATATCTGGTCTCCCACAAGCTTACTTAACTGGTTTCTTTCGTCACTTAAACGTGTTAATCTGCTCCTGCAGTTCTTCTTTTCCCAGCTCTCCTGTTTGGTTTCGATAAACAAAGGGATTAGAGGCTTGAAGCTTGAAACTGTTTTGTTTACATATTTGATTTTTTTGAGGTTGGGCTTAGTGCAATTTGCATTAAATTAATGCATATGATGCAAAAGATTCTATTTCAATTAAAATCTTTTGAATTTAATTGTGATATTTATATTCCTAATTTAATATTAATCATGTAAAAACATATGTTTTCAACTTAATAATAATAATAATAAATGTTTCTTGAGCATCAAATCAGCAAATTAGAGTGATTTCTGAAGATTTCTGATCATACTAACAAATTACACTTTACTATTAGGGCTATCAAACAATTAATCACATCCAAAATAAAAGTTTTGTATATATAAATACACACACATTCTTGTATATATTTAATAAATATTGTCATGTATATACTGTATATAGATTTATATAATTTTTATTATATATAAATATAAATATTTTAGATATATATATATATATATATATATATATATATATATAATATTTTTTTCTTAAACATGCATGTGTGTGTATTTATATATATATATATATATAAAATAATTATACACAGTGCACCCACATCTATTATGTAAACACAAACTTTTATTTTGAATGCGATCAATCGTTTGACAGCCCTATTTATTATATTTACATAGAAAATGGCTATTTTGAGTTGTAATAATATTTCACAATTTGACTGTATTTTTTTTTAATCAAACAATTATATCCTTGGTGAGCAGAAGAGACTAAAATCTTCAAAAACAAAAACAAATTTTGAACATTAGCTGGACCTCATTCATAAAACTACAGCCGGGTGAATTTCTTCTAAATCATTTTGTGAGACCAATAAATAAACAGTCCTCGCATCGAATGTTTGCAGGTGTTTTGCACACATTATATAATCCAAAAAAAAGAGAAAAACATCCTGCAAGTGGCCGTAGCTAGCAGGAAAATCCAATATTTGGTGCGATGACAGAAACATGACTCATTTAATCTGGAAATGGAAATGTATTTCTTGTATGTTACAGTCAGTGATCGTCATTCTACTTGTTTTCATGATCGATGGCATGATTTGACACTTTATTCCCTCTCTTTTTGCATCATCAGGAGCAGTTCGAGGCTTTGTTCCGTGCGTTTGATCCAGACACGTCGTTCCAGTTCTTCAGGAGCTTCAGACGGGTTCGGATCAACTTCACCAATGCTTTAGCGGCAGCCGAGGCCCGAGTCAAACTCCACAAGAGTGACTTCAATGGAAAGGAGATGCGTCTGTACTTCGCTCAGGTAATAGAGTATTTCCATGGGTTTTATTACTGTTTTCAAGGGTTTTCTTAATTTTAGAGTAGTTGACCAGCACACATTATATGCAATGCAATATTAATCATGAATAAAAGACGGTGTTAAGCTTTGGACTTTCACTGTATATTGCAGTGAAATTTTTGGTTTGGGTCGAATTAGAAAACTAGAAATATGAAGATAGGCAAGTGTTTGTGTGTTACTTGCATTCTCATTCTCAAAAAAATAAATATAATCAAATAAAATAATTGCATTTGCAGAAAGCACAAACTTTAATGCTCAAATTACCCTAAAATACAAAATAAAAGCCTATTTAACGATATTAAAGATCCATCTCCAAATGCACAAACATACAATAACTAAAAGGTGTAATAAAATGTATATATGAAGAGTTCAGATGCAAAAGCCTCTAAGTGCCATTTGCAATTTTCTTCTAAAATGATCATTTTTATCAAGCTTGTATATTTAAGTTCAGTAATTTCACTTAAATGGCAATGAAGGTTACCTATTAATTGCCATTTAAGTGAAATTACTGAACTTAAATATACAAGCTTGATAAAAATGGTCATTTTAGAAGAAAATTTCAAATGGCATTTAGAGGCTTTTGCATCTGAACTCTTCATATATACTAAATGTTGGTTACTATTTACTAATAACACAGATCATGCTAATTATTAATTGTAAATAATATTATAATAATAATAATAATGGGTGAAAAATGTATTGCTTCCATTCAATAACAAGTGAGACTTCAATGGTATTTTCTGATCTGAAAAAATCTGTTCACCTTGTGCAAATAGGAGCGAAAGCATAGAAACGCCCTGCTGTGTATCTTTGTGTATCCTGTGGCTCACGCAGTAACACATGACCGTAGAAACACACAGGTCATGGGTTTATTCTCACGAAATGCATGATCTGATAAAATTCAATATAATTTGCTATGGAATAATGCAAATATTTTAGCTTTCTCCTTTTCCTCCTCTTGTTCTCTTATTTTTTTTAACTGCTGCCATCAGATAGATGTTAGAGAGCCATTACATCATCTCACACAACCAGATTTAAGAACAGGTTTCCCCTTATAGCTGTGAACGCTCTAAAACTTACAATGCAACCAATCATCCGCATATCTGCTAATGCATCCTTTTTGCATGCGTATTATAACACATAACAGTGAACATTATTCTTTATTAAAGTGCTGGTGCATTAATGTTGGTACTGTTTACCATCAGAATATACTGTTTTATCTGTTTACAGTCATGCACATATCTACAATACTGATTTTAACGTAATCGCACTTTACAACATCACTATACTGTGTTTGGACTACTGTTATTGTTTTATTCTACTAGTTATTTATCATTACTTATTGTTTCTATGTGTACTACTGTATGCATGCATACAATAACAATTAAAGGGTTCAAGCATTTAAGGCCTTCAAGCACATAAACATTAAAGACATTACGTTTTATTTAGCAAGCATTTAACCACTGACATCATAGATGGAAAAGACCATTTACAGCCAATACAGGCAATTCATCAAAGGACATATATGATTTTCAAAGCCTTTTGACAGTTTTAGCGCCACCTATGGTCTGATCTCCATTAAACTCCATGTCCTAGACTGGTTTGGTTCCGAATCAGGGACTAGTTCACAAAAGTAGGTTTTGGACAAAATTCGACAAATTTTTGCTGCCTAAATCGAAATTGGAGATATACGTTTTGTCCGTCTTGAGCCGCAGGTCTCAGAGTTATGAGCAATTTAGTAGGCTTTTGGTTGCTGTAGTGCCACCTATGGGCCAATCGGGGTCATACTCTGATTGGTTCTCCCCAAATCGAGGCCTACCATCTAGCCTGGTTTCAAGTATCCTGCACTTACGGTTTGGTTTACATGATGCGTTTTACAAATCCTTACAATTACAATAGGGTAATTTATTTATTTATTTATTTATCTCTTATTTATTTTACTGTACAGGATTATAAAGGCAATCGCAGTGATCATCAGAGAACAGCTCATTCAGCCCAATTGTTTAAGCATGTATTGTTTCGAAAAACGGCTATTTTTAACATGAAATGTTGCGCAATGCACCTTTAAGAAAAAGAAATAAACAGCAGGCTTGTATAGACGCACACAAAGAAAATAAAACAGGAATTGTTGTTCTTGCAGTCGGTGCACATCGGCAGCCCTCGCCTCGAGCCTCCGAAACCCGAGAAGCAGTTCCTGATCTCCCCGCCAGCGTCGCCCCCTGTCGGCTGGGCTCAATCACAGGACGCCATGCCCGTCCTCAACTACGACCTGCTGTGTGCTGTGTCTAAACTAGGACCAGGTATAACCTCATTTCCATGCTTTACTTTGAAACTGTGTACCTTTTGAGCCGTGCACTATATTTATCTACAACATGCGCGGCATATGCACTACCACTCAAGAAATTAAGACTTTTATTCAGCAAGGGAAAGTAAAGATATTTATAATGTTGCAAAAGATCCAATTTCAAATAAATGTGGTTCTATTCATCAGAATTAAAAAATACAATATAGTATTTAATAATCATAAATGTTTATTGAGCATCAAATTTTCATATTAGAGTGATTTCTGAAGGATCATGTGACGCTGAAGAGTAATGATGCTGAAAATTCAGCTTTGATCACAGGATATAAATTACATTTGACTATATATTCACATAGAAAACAGTGGTTTTACATTGGAATAATATTTCACAATTTTTAGTGTATGTTTGATCAAATAATGCACTGTCTTGGTGAGCAGAAGACTCTTCATGCAAAAACATGAAATCTACAATTTTGCTAGTCCACAATAACACTTAATGGAAGAATTTTTTTTTTTATAAATACAACCTATTATACCCTTTTAAAAGGTCTTGCTGTTGTTTTTGGTCTCTACGAGAACTCGAATGTTGATTATTTTCCTCATATTCCTCATTGTTGCGGCTCCTCTCTTCCCAGTCTGTCAGTAACGCTCTGAAAAGCACAAAGCGCTCTGATTGGTCGGCTGGAGAAGTGTGTTGTGATTGGTCGAGCGCTTTGAGTGTGTTTGGGAAAGTCCCGCCCCTTTCCATAACCGCCAGTTTAACACACTACTAACTAACTCAACCAGGCCCCGCCCCTTTATTCAGCGCATTAATTATTATAATGAGGAATATTGTGACGTGTTGGTTCCCGGATAAAACTCGAGACTACAATGGAGGCGTTTCAGGAGTTCAGAAACACTGAATGTGAAAAACAGGACACCGTTAACATGACACTTGTAATTGCAGGTGAGCAGTACGAGCTTCACACTGGAACCACCAACACACCCAGCGTCATCGTACACGTGTGTGAGGACGACAGCTCCGCGGACGAGGAGGAAACGGTAGAGACCGGCAAACGCGACCGACCCAAGATCATCCAGACCCGTCGCCCAGACTATGTGCCGTCCGTTAACCAGTGAGCGGCCCGCTTCATCTCCACGACCAACACAGGAATAACTAGGAAACATGCAGTCATGCAGTTTGTCATCCTTACCACCGGGGGCGGTGGCGAGCGTCAAATCCTCTTCCTAGTTAGCGAGGAAGTCGACCATCCTCATAATCTCGCGTTTCATTTCTTAACATCCATCTCTGATGGAGTCAGGGACCTGGGAGAGGTTCTCTCGTCTTACGAATGTCATTATTTGCTTGACGTCACAACTGTGTATTTTAACGAACCGAGAGAAAAGCGAGATGTGTAGCACAAACAAACGTGTGCGAGGTGTGTATCATCCGGGGCCACTAACATGTACTCGTCGCCATTATCACGTATCGTCTCTGCGTTTAGTCAGTTAAGCACTCGTACAGTCTTTGAAAAGTCATTATTATTGTTGCTGAAGTTCTTTGCGAGCTCCTCCAAGTATTATGCACTTTAAAAATAGAGCCTTATAATGTGGTAAACCGACAACAACATGAAGTACGTGTCTTTCTATACAGAGCGCAACTGTGAACGCATACTTTTTCCGCCTTGGTAAAGTGAGTATTTTTTTTTCTCATTCATTTTCTCCATCAATCTCACGATCTGATCTGAAGCCAAAAGGTATTTGAACGTTGGTTAAAAAAAAAAATTGTATTAATCGGTGCTCTTAAGTTCTGTTACGAGGGAATGAGCTACTCTACCCATGAATCAGTGTGAATGTACAGAGAAGGAAGAAAATATGAGGTTAGGGGAAAGATGCTTCTGCGTCATCTCACAAATGTTGCGTTCATAACACAAAATAACACAAAACGAATAAATAAAGTCTTCGAACGCAAAAAATATACATCTCATATTTTTTCCATCACAATGTTCCTTTAGGAACTTCGTATGAATGACATTAATGCATCAAAATGAATAAAATAAATAAATAATCCAGTCATTATTAATAATAAAAAAAATCTATTTATACATGCTTCCTGTGGTTTATAGTATTCATATTATTTTTACTTTATTCATACTTGCAGCCAATTATTTAAAGTGAAATAAAATATTGACTATAACTCAATGATTTATAGTCAATAAAAATAAAATATTGAATATAAATCATTGGCTGTATGCATAAATAAATTAAAAATAAAATAAAATATTGACTATAAATCATTGGCTGCATGCATAAATAAATTAAATAAAATATTGACAATAAATAATTGGCTGCATGCATAAATAAATTAAAAATAAAATATTGACTTTAAATCATTGGCTGCATGCATAAATAAATTAAAATCAAATATTGACAATAAATAATTGGCTGCATGCATAAATAAATTCAAAATAAAATATTGACTATAAATCATTGGCTGCATGCCTAAATAATTTAAATAAAATATTGACAATAAATAATTGGCTGCATGCATAAATAAATTAAAAATAAAATATTGACTTTAAATCATTGGCTGCATGCATGAATAAAATAAAATAAAATAAAATATTGACTATAAATAATTGGCTGCATGCATAAATAAAATAATAACAAAATATTGACATTAAAAAAGTAAAATAAAATATGAAATAGATCATTGCCTGCATGCATAAATACAATAGAATATTGACTATAATAATGAACAAAAAAAAGAAATATAAATCATTGGCTGTATAAATAAAATAAATGTTTTAGATGATAATTTAAATAAGTTGTTTTGAGTCATTTGCAGTGCATCATGGGAGTGGGCAGTTTTGTTATGATTCCCATTTCAATAATAACAGTGACTTCTCTAATTGGTGGATCTCTGTTCATCTAGTGCATCTAATAAATTGAACGATTTTTTTTTTTTAAGTATAACCACTGATTTGTGGTTTTCTAGAAGCATTTCTGATAAAACCCCCAGTGGAGAAAATGAATGTGATGTTTGTGTTGCGCTCTTCGACCCGCTCTGTTGTGCTCGACTGTCTTTGGAGATGTTGTCCTCTTTTCCATTACTGTAGGAGACGCTCTAATGTCATCCAGTGATTTTAAGCAACTATTACATACTGTGTATATTTGATGTGTTTGAATGTAGCCAATATCTATAAAAAATAAAATGTAAAAAAAAAGCTTCAGGATTTCTATCAACAACAATATCAAAACCGTATTCATTACATAGAAAGAATATGAAGGGAGGAGGCATTAACCTTTAATAAAACTATCTTGACCAAAGAACGGAATCTAATGTTTATTTCTGTCATACGAACCGATCTGTGACACCCACACACTCATACAGCAGCTGATAGATGTTTAGATGTGTGTAAAGTCTTGCATTTGTCATGTAGTCTTTTCAGTTTAGCGATAGATAGATAGATAGATAGATAGATAGATAGATAGATAGATAGATAGATAGATAGATAGATAGATAGATAGATATTTCTATTTTCTAATGGTACTTTAGAGTGAAATATCCAGATTTCTAGTTTTGCTCCTACATTTTGAATGTACATATATACGTTCTATAAGCAGAGATGTTTGTGTATATCCAGTTTTCAGACCTCAAGCATGTTTAACTGTGTTTCTTCTTCATTAAGTGTCATTTATAGAAGGTGTTTTTCCAGAAAGCAGTGAGTATATTAGTTAACAGGTCGATGTAACCTTGTCCTGCTCATATTTCTGTTGCAGCTCACAGTCAATTCAGTTCACAGCAGATCTTATGAGCGCCACCTGCTGGTTAGACTGAGATTTTATGAGCGCCTCCTGCTGGTTAGACTGAGATCTTATGAGCGCCACCTGCTGGTGAGACAGATCTTATGAGCGCCACCTGCTGGTATGACTGAGATCGTATGAGCGCCACCTGCTTGTGAGACAGATCTTTTTGAGCGCCACCTGCTGGTGAGACTGAGATCTTATGAACGCCTTCCGCTAGGGAGACTGAGATCTTATTAGCACCACCTGCTGGTGAGACCGAGGAATATATTTATGCTTACAGACAATTATCATGAGTTATTAGACTCAACATGCTGTATATTACACTGTTGACTTATGAGCGGTTTGCATTAACACATTTTTACTGTATTCTCAAATCCTGAGCTATTTAAACAACACACAGCAAGGATGGATATACATACAAAAACTTTATTTACAAAAGTCAGAGATAATAAATTAAAACATTCTATAAAAAAGACTCATGCAGCAGTCCATGTTGTGGAGTCCAACAGCAGGAACACCAGAAGACGTCACTCCTGCGACACAGAGACACTGTTAGAGAGACACGGGTTTACTGCGCTCACATTTGAGAATACTGTCGTTTATTCACCTGGTTATCTCAGTCGTCCTTCTTGTTATCAAGGAGCTCCTGTGTTTTCTGTGCGAGTTTCCTCTTCATCTCCATCTGCTCTTTCAGAGCAGCTTCTGCTTTCTTACTCTGATACATCTTCGCTCCAGCAAACAACAAACACAACAGCAGAGTCTTCGCCGCTAGGATGTAGAGGAGCAGAGGAACATTGTCCAAAGCCTGAGAACACACAGTTACACACACTGTCAGGACAAGAAATGTGATAGATAGATAGATAGATAGATAGATAGATAGATAGATAGACAGACAGACAGACAGACAGACAGATAGATAGATAGTTTGTTTCATACCATACACTTCACACATTGTATAGTTGCTAGAAGTTAATGTTATGACTATAAAATCATATTAACTCAATATGCAATTTCTTTAAAAAATAAAACAACATTACTCA